>JAJOOS010015802.1:0-21375 GCA_029582725.1 Solanum chiquidenum
CACTTTTGGCGTTTCAATCAATTTTTCTTTTATTTTTTTGCTTTAATCTTTCAAAATTTTCAAATGTGTAACATTGAAAATTCCTAAAAAAAATTAGCACGGTATAATTTTTATATAATTAAATCAAATGTGTATATTAAAATTTAAAACTAGTAGTATTATATATGTTGGACCTATAATTTTTAAAGTTTAACGGTTCAGTGTTAAGAACTTAAAGGTTAAACCGATCAAATTTATATCTTAGATGCATCTTTTCGTAATAATGCACCCATCCTTACGAAATCCTGAAGACGCCTCTGGTTGTTGTTGTAATGTATGTTAAACCTCCTCAAGCAGGAGTCAAACAATGGTTTTTCTTGCTTTGTTCTCTTGATGGCTCAAACCCTTTACCCTCATTGTTGTAGGTGAAGGACCCTTTTGACTAAGCTATCCTTCCCTTGCCTTAACAAAGAGAAAAAATGTTTTTCCAGTTTGCGAATTCATCTGTGTTTCATATATCAGCACAGAGTAAACATTTCAGAGTTGCATGAGAATATCTAAGCTGAAAGAGTGTTGATGTGAAGACGATTTGTGATTGTGGTCAGAACTTTTGTCTTAGAAAGCTACTTTATCTTCATCACTTGCTTACTTTGTCTTCTTTCAGTATTCTGTTTCTCCTTCCTTGGAAACAATCTTATCTTTAGCATAAATTACAAACAGTACCATTGTCTCAAGGAAGCAGTTATACCTCAAATCAGTTTGCCCCATGGCAAACTGCTAACCATGACGAAAATGGCAGTCGTTGTAACCTTCAAGATTCAGAGACCATGCAGCCAAAGGAGGAAAATTTGTCTGATATGCAGTTGAAGAGACTTGATACAGATTCTCAGAATCAGCAGCAAAAAAATGATTCATCACAGGAGATCAATTCCCTTCCTTTGCAGCATATATCCCAGGACAGTTATCAAACCACAGAGGTTGAACAGGACACACTTCATTCTTCTAGAGCAGTGAGTATGCAGAATCCTGAAAAGAATACGCAAAATCCAGAATCTCCACATCTAAATTTACAGGGGGCAAATAATCTACAATCCATGCAGTCTTTGACAACAGGAACTAGTGGTCTGCCACGTGTGGCAACAGTGGCAGATAATCAGTCAGAATCTGCAACTGGGTCGAGCAGCCAAGCAGCAATGAATATAGCTAAACAGGGAAAACAAGTTCCTTTTGCCATGCTTTTCCCTCACATACAACCCCAACTTGATAAGGACAGGGCAGCGCAACTCCAGACACTTTACGTTAAACTCAAAGTAATGTTATAGCTGACTTTTTTGTGCTCATTTTGCCTTTTCTGTTATGTTAGTTTTGTAACAATTGGAATATGTATACAGAAAAATGAAATTTCCAAGGAAAGTTTTGTAAGGAACATGAGAAGTATAATTGGTGACCAGATGCTCAAAATGGCTGTATATAAATTTCAATCTCAGGTAGATGAAGCAGCACTTTCAGTTGTTACATCAATAGTGAAATTCTCAATCATTGTGTATTAACTCTATATCAAAGTTCAATTCAGGCATCGAAAAACTCACAGTCTGTTCCCGGTCAATTTCCTCAGTCTCAGGCTTCACAGCAGCAACATTCGCTTATGCCAGCCGATGGTACCTTTGTTCTCTGAATCTCTTTGGTTTGTTCTAATCAGGTTCGAGCTTATTTCTGACCTTCTCTACCGTTGCTCCTATTCGAATTTGGACAGATTCTAGCAATATGGCAATTGAGAGTAAAGCTCAAAAGTTGCACGAGGTGGAAAACCAAGCCGATCTGCGTGGAGCCCAAGGAAGCCAGATGCCTTCTTCTAGTTTGACTGCTGTAAAACAAGAAAGGGATCACACACCATTTCCAATTCAGGGACTTAACAGACAACAGCAACAACATTTACACTTCTCGCAGGTATCTCCCACATTTGCAAATGCAGGGAACAATTACAGTGCATATTCTGCATCTAATGTCAACTCTTCAACAACACAACCTCTTAAACAGCAATCTGATGATGCACAAATGAGACAAATTTCAGTTCAACAGAACAGAAATGCAACTCAGTTTGGAGTGCCAACACAAGCCATGGGAATAATGAGTTCCCCTAAGTTTGAAAAGCAAAACACTTTTGGCGAAGCCAAAAGATTACCTGGTGGGGGTCTTAATATTTCAAGTACTTCAAGAATCCAGCAGACCTCAGTTCAGTGGCAACCCTCTGCCAATAAAGAGCAGAAAAGTATTCTTTCATCACCAATGACCAATCCAAAGCCTGAACCAATTGATCATTACCATGACCAGCTACAAAGATCCCAGTTATCACCCTTCTCCTCTGTTCAAGTGGATCAAGGAAATTCCACTTCGGAAAGTTCAAGGGATGAATCTATTGAACAGACCTCCAGAATTGGTTTATCATCAATGACTAGCATGAAACCTTCAAATTCAGCCTCGTCTTCCATGTCATTTCATATGGACACTAGCACGTTGGTAATTTTCTTGGTTTGCAACTTTTCATCCTGACTTGATTTATTGACTTCTCAAGTGAGGATATATCATAGATTGTAGAAGTATAAGAACATGTTTTTTTATACATGCATGCATACGTATATACATATATGTATTTATATGTATACATAGATATATTTCTAGACATGCATTTTTTTTTAAAAAAAATCTGCGTCACTATTTTTTTGGCCGACTTCTCCCTCTCTGCTCTATGAATTGACTGTTTCATTATTGAACTATAACTAATGAAACTCCTCTAAAAAAGAAATTTGAAAAGCTTGTCTATGGAGAACTCTCTATATTTTACAGAAGAACCGCTCATGTTACTACCCAAGATTATGAATGTACTGTCTACTTTGGCCCTACAGACCTCAGGGATTTGTCCCTTGGACTACACCTTCAGGAATAGGAGACAAGAAGAATGGAGAGGGTAGAGTTCAACTTTTTGCTTTTGAATTGATTTTAGGGAGTAATAGGAAGGGAGCAGGGGAGAGAGGGAGGAATAAGGTTATGAACAAGTGATAAAGTTTATATCTGTCCAAAAGTGAGCAGAAAATGAGAGAAGCTGACCTCTTTTAATGAGAATCCTATAGTGCCAAAAAAAACTACAATCTTACTAACAGTTGAAATACTTCATTAAGGGCTGACATCAAGTAACAACAATCCAATTTTCTCCTTCATTATTTATCCAAAATCTTTTAAAATCCCCCTTTCAGCTCTCCTTCTTTCTTCCACATGGTCTTCCTTCCTTTCTTATTCTTTCTTTCAATCCAAAACATTTGCAAAAAGACAAATCTCTATCACTGTCAAACAATTGTTGACTTGTTTATTCTTTTGCTAAATTTGATTTTCAATCTTGCATTCATTTTCTCTAACTTAGAGCCTGTTTGGATTGGCTTTTGTTAGGTGTTTTTAAGCCAAAATAGCTTTTAAGCAGTTTTTGTAGTGTTTGGGTAAAACAAAAAAGTGCTTTTAAGCCAAAAACAAAAATAAGCCAAAATCCATTTGTTAGAAATTCTAACTTTATGACTTTTGGGTAACTTAAATAATTCTTATTTCTATTTTATAACTTTTTAGAGCCGTGTTACCGCCGTAACGGCTTGGTCTTACATTTGTCCATCAACACGATATCATGGAACTCATTCCTACCTTCAACAGTGGACAAAAACTTTCTAATCTTTTTATCCATAATGGAACTAAAAACAAAAACATTACTTTGAAAAACTGTTCAAATTTCAACTTGTAGTAAGTATTTTTTCTTCCATCTCAAAATGATGAGGAAATAGCTTTGAAGACAGCTGCAATATGGTAGTACAGGTTGATGCCATTAAATCCACTTTAACATATTTCAGAATTTGTAATATGTATTCTTCAAGTCAATAAGGAGGAAAGCAATCGTTTTATGCTATTACATGTAACAAAGATAAATACATTTCATCTATTTTTATCTTTAGGATAATGGAGCATCTGGAACTCTACGGTAGAAACCCGACCTGTTAGTTGTTCTTCTATTGGAGTATTTTCTCTTTTTCTGGTTTTTGAAAGAAAACCAATGGCATTTAAACAGAAATATAGGGTTAAAGTAGAAAGTACAGATTTTTTTCCCACAAAGCCCTCACTGCAGAGGGTCAAAGTGAACGTAGAAAGTTTTTGGCAACATGAGATCTGTTTCTGGCAGCACTTTGGTAGTCATCGTATATCTTATTTTTCACTTACAATATTTTTTGATTGCACGTCTCTTGAGCTTGCTAAAATATTTATGTTTTGTCTTGCATTCAGTGTTTTCAAAAAATGTTTTTGGGGAGAGTTTCGGGGTGGGGCGTACCAAAAACACTCCGGGGCGCAAATTGAAGGCGTAGATCCATAGGGCGTAAGTCTCAAGCATAAAAACATAAATCCTAGGCGTAAAACATACGCCCCGAGCGTTATTTTTGTTTAAAACCGTTTTTGTTTTAAATCATATTTTTCATTTTTGATGTAATGATACTTATATTTTATGCTATCATGTTTTATCATGTTGTAGTGATTTTTGCTAAAATGGATAAATAAACTCTCATAGAAAATGACATTATTGTAATAGTTTTTTAGATAATTGTGTCTGAAATTGATAGGATAGAGCTTTCATAGGACTATGTTCCTGAGACAACTTTATTCATTTTTTGTTATTACTTTTACACTTTTTATCCGTTTCTTCTTTAAAATATATAAACAATAATCCGTGCAAATATTAATTGAGGGTGGAAGGACTAGTAAATGTGAAGATGGATGAAAATTTCATTTTAAGGATTATTTTGGCAATTATCGTTTTTTGTGGTGTTAGTTGTTACTTTTCTCAAATAGTAACTATAATACTTTTTTCTGTAGTATTGGTTATTTATACATTCATCAACTAATAATTATTATATTTTTTCCCTATATTATTGGCTATTTATTAAAGCTTATTTGTAAAATAAAATTTTACTTTTGCTTATTTTCTTAGTAATAAAATTATAAAATTGAATATACATGAGATGTACGACCCGTAGATCCATGGGACTTATGCCCCATGTTTCGGGGCTTATGCCTCGCCTCGCGCTCCCGCCTTTTATAACACTGCTTGCATTATATCTTATTTGTTTGAAGTTGTGGATTAGATGCATGCTTCTCACTGTCACTTTTCTTCTCTCACTTTTTGTTACTTCAGTTAACTTCTCGGACACTTTCTGTGACATCTCCGCTTGGGCTAGGAAACAATGGAAAGACTCCTGTGAAAAAGCCTTCCATTGGACAGAAGAAGCCCCTTGATGCGCTAGGTTCTTCACCTCCACCTTCGGGGTATACTATTCTGAGCACCTTTACTATGATGTTTTGCTGATATATTGTCTCAATATTTTGTGTGTTGTATTGATTCCACTTTGTATTGTTTTATCCCTTTACATTTCACAGAAAGAAGCAAAAGGTGTCGGGAGGTTTTTTAGATCAGAGCATTGAACAACTTAATGATGTTACTGCTGTTAGTGGAGTTAATCTAAGGGTAATACCTCCTTCGATGCCCAACAGTGGAATGTGTCTTGTGCTCATCACTAGTTGTTTAAAGCATTTAATCTGAAGTATTTCCAAGTAGTTTGATATTATTTTGTAATTCATAAAACAGGAAGAGGAAGAGCAACTATTTTCTGGGCCCAAGGAGGACAGTCGAGTTTCTGAAGCATCTCGTCGAGTTGTGCAAGAAGAAGAGGAAAGGCTGATTTTGCAGAAAATTCCACTTCAGAAGAAATTGACAGAAATCAGTTAAATCCCTCTTTAAGATCTTCCCTTTTTTTTTTATGTGCAACTTGTTATTATACAATTACATGATAGAGTAAGTCATCTTCCTAACTAAATTGCAATGTTTTCTTGCTTACCTGATTCTGTCTGCAGTGGCAAAATGTGGTTTAAAGAATATGAGCAGTGATGTGGAACGATGCTTGTCGTTGGTGAGATATGATCTTTTTCTGTTTGTTTTACTTTTTTTTGGGAAATTCTTGTGCCACTGAACTTTGAACTTTCAACTTCCAGTGTGTGGAGGAAAGAATGCGTGGGCTCATAAGTAGTCTCATCAGACTGTCAAAACAGGTTAACATTCTGCTTGGTTAAATTTTTTCTAAAATATGCTATGTGAAAAGCTTATAGGATTCTCATATGAACCTGAGATAGAGGTCTGCTTTCTGTAGAGAGTTGACATTGAGAAGTCAAGACACAGAACAATTGTCACCTCAGATGTTCGTGAAGAAATCATGTCAATCAATCGAAAAGCTCGGGAAGAATGGGAAAAGAAACAGGCTGATGTGGAAAAACTCCAAAAGGCAAATGAAGTGAGTTATCCTTCTTTCCCCTTTGAGCGTTCTTCAACTAAGTTTCTACTGGTCAATGTTAATATGGAAAATTATGTTATCTGTTCCAAAAAAATGACAATATGGAAAACGTGTAACTTAATGACTTGGATATCAGCCTGAAGGTAGTATTGGAGTTGACGGTGATAAGGAGAAGGATGAGGGTCGCGGGAAATCAATAAAGGTACATTCTCTCCCTTGCTCACACTTCTGTTTTTCTGGATAGTTTTAAGATCCATAGAGAAGTGTCAAATGTAATTTCTTTCATAACTAACTTTGATCCTTCCCAACTGTTTGTATCTTTGCAGGTAAACAAGGAAGAAGATGATAAGATGCGAACTACAGCTGCAAATGTTGCTGCTCGAGCTGCTGTTGGAGGGGATGACATGTTGTCAAAGTGGCAATTAATGGCTGAGCAGGCAAGACAAAAGCGTGAAGGGGGAGGTGATGTGGCTTCTGGTTCACAGCCTGGTAAAGATGTGACTAGGAAGAATTTATCAGCTCCCACAAGGAGCTCAAGGGACCCCCAAGAAGCTGAGAAAAGGATCCAGTCATCTGCAATAGCCACACCTGGTATGTATGATAATGATCCGTTAATGGACCTAGTTTCGAGATTCATATGACTAGCATTCTAAATATGAATGATGTTTCTCATATTCATGGTGTTTAGAGTAGTTATGACTTTGGTTAACATGCTTGATATGATCCTGAATCACACATTGTTTGAAATCATATTTTAGCTTTTCTTTTGCATAAACTACCATATGAGGCATATTCAGAGATTTGAAAATATAGAAAAGTTATAATTTGAAATATTTTCCTTTCCAAAATGTTTAAGAAAATTCTGTTGTTAGATGGGGTATCAGTTACTTGTAGATCTCCTTCATGTGTAATAACACCAAGTATTACTAGACTTTCTAGATGATCAAAACCTTATAACCCCAACAAAGCGTTGAAGCAAATTGATAAAATAAGAAGGAACATTCTTTTGGAGGGTATGGATGTATGGTAGCACTCAACAAAAATATTATCTGGTCAGTTGGACCAAAGTAATTAAGCCTAGACAGTCTGGGTGCCTAGGACCAAGGGATCTGCCTGTCCATAATAAATCTTCCCTCATGTAATGGTCCTGGAGGTATTGCAATGAGGAAGACTCTTTCTGAAGATATATATTAAAATTAAACATGGGGAGCAAGACTTCTGGCACACTAAAGTATACTCTTATTGTTGCCCCCTGAAAATACATAGGCAGACTTTGGGAAGATTTTTCCAAGTATGCCTATTTTAGAGTATGGCTGGGGAATAGTACTTTACAGGAAAAACTCCTAAGACAATACCAGTTAAATGTGCTGTCCCGAGCCACAGTCAGCCAATGCAAGGAAGAGAACTCTTGGAATTTGCACTGCAGAAGGAATTTTTCAAGACTTGGTGGTGAATTAGCTGGGAGTTCTTCTTCATAGATTGCAAGGGTTCTCAATTGACACTTCTAAAAAGGACAGATTAGTTTGGAGTTTCAGCCAGGTTGGTGCATATTTTCTTAAATCTTGTTAAAAGAAGATCTGCTCCAACAGCAATATTCCTGAAGTGTGACCCCAGTGACTTGTCTAGAAAGTATTCCAACAAGATAGCCTGTTTTAGTTGGTTAGCAATCCCGGATGCTTGGTTAACTCACGATAACCCTGCAAAAAGGGTAATAATTCTATGCAGCAGGTGCTACATCTGTCTACTAGAATCAGAAAACATCAACCATCTATTCCTCCATTTTCAAGCTGTCTGTCGGAGTATATTCTTTTAAAGGTTTTCGTGATGAGCTGGGTAATGACCTATACCATTAAAGAAACATATATCAGCTGGCAGTGGCGGCGGAGCCAGAAATTTCACGAAGGGTGTCCATCAGTGTATATGGATTGGGACAGCTGGGGTAGATGAAAAAATGGCACCATCATGCCATTTTTGGAGTTGGATAGAAAGAAGCCTTAGATATGTTTTGAGGGTGTCATTTCCCATCTATACAAAGTTAATGCTAGATGCCTAATGAGTCCTGTTTGCTGGTGTAAACTTGAAGATGTGAATAGTCTAGATAAATTTATGGATTTTGTTAGCTCCTTGAATTACTACTGGTAACCAAAGGTTAATTGTACAGAAGCTACCTTTTCTCCTCAGCTGATGTAATATTGGCATCCTTTTGATGCATTTTCAATGAAATTTTCTCATTTTACTTGATCCAAGAAAAAAACACCACCACCAAAATATCCTTACTAGAATGAACTCAGCAACTAAATGGAAGAGGGAGGGTCGGGGTTGGTTGAAAATACTAGAATGAGATGTATTTAGATCAGCCAAGAGTATCCTAGCATTGAACGTGATAAATTTCCTTCCAAACTATCTTGTGGCAAACTCTGAGTTTGGCGTCTTAGATGTTTCCAAAGTTCCCTCCCGAGCCGGCGATGTAGCCAGAAGCAGATCCATGATTTGAATTTTATGGGTTTGGAATAGAACACCAATCTCAAGTACTAATAACCAGGTTTGAAATTTGATTCTTGTACATATTTAGCGGATTTCTTAACGCATATAAAGCGTCTAGGTCAAAGCTGTTGGGTTCGGTTGACTTAGCACCTGGATGTAGCTTAGGTGGTAGAGTGCCCACTTAACACCGAGAGATAAACAACACCGCGCATATCCACTTTTAACCCCTAGTTATTGGGATTGAGGCACAATATTAGTTTTTTTTTGTAAGGATTGAAGTGTTTATGATCCAGGAATGTGTGATATTACCGTTCCTTTGTTGATTTCAGGACATTTGGTTGATATTTCTTGTGGTTACTCAGGTTTAGCCTGTGCACTAACCATTTAGCTGCTGTAACCTTTGAACATTTCTCTTAATTTCTTTGGACTACTCTGTTTTCTGCAGGTGCTGTGAGAAGAGCCGGGAGAACTCAAGGGATAATAACACAAACTAGGATTGCTCGCAGTATTACTGTAAAAGATGTGATCGCCGTCCTAGAAAGAGAACCTCAAATGTCTAAGTCTACACTGATATACCGCTTGTATGAGAAAGCTCGGTCCAATGCTACATCAGCTGAATCATCCTGATTTCCAGAAGCAGCATAAATCTTGAACTATATAGCCCTCTTTTTCCCCTTTTGATAAGAATTTGTAAATCTTGTTTATGATCTGAATGACATAAACTATTTACCCCAGTTTCATGTTGCTGAGATTATTAGATAACTTGTGCCCTTTTCAATCTGGATGATTGCATGTAAAAGTTAATTAGTTGGATTAGAGTAGGTGAAAACTATCAAGATGTAAGAGTATCTTTGTTAAACAATTGTATTCCCTTTTTACCCCCAAAAAAGTTCACTTCAAATTCAAGTTGAATGATGTAAAGGGGGAACAACAAGAGAGACACTCATCACCAACCATTTATTTTATGGTTCTTCATGACTAAAACTACTTTATTTTAATTTTAATAAAGAAAGAGGGAACAAGAAAATAATTCTTTCGTTCTTACTTTGTCTTTTATATAATCTAAATAATAAAAACAGTAGGCCATTGGTCCCACTTTAATTATTTAGTCTTAATCACAACATATTTATGCGATTGACTTTTTTTATAGTAATGTGCTATACTTGTTAAGTTGTAATTGTCATGAGAACAAATGGACTCATACCTTACCTTTTTAGTAAATTTAAAGAAAAAAACAGAATGACATGACAATAATTCTTAACACCACTACCATAATATCAGTGTTGTCCCACAAGTGGAGTCTGTAATTCTTACGGTTAATGCTAAAACTCCTTACCATATTGTTTTTCCTATTAATGAAAAAGATATTTTTAAAAAATGGGATAGCTTCTGCCTAATAAGATGAGCTGTTTCTAGTTACTATAATTTAATTTTGATAGTGCCCCATCAGTAACGAACTTCTCTACCACTTTTGTCTTTGTATGATACACATTTCAATATAATATTAAAGTTGCATATACCAAAACTTTACGGGACCGCAAGCCTCGAAAGCCAAAAAAACAAAAAGGAAGTTTTGGGCAAAATTTAGGTGCATGTCTAAGAAAAACAAATATATTAGTCTAAGAAGAATAAATACATTCTTTAAAGTAGCACAAAAGCAAAGTCCTCATTAAGACCCCCTAAACAAAACCACACATAAAATTACATACATAATATCAAGAAACTTGAATTTAAATCATGAAAACATCGTGTATATTTAAAACTTGTACTACCTTGCAAGTAAGTCAAGCATGAAATGACGACATAATTGGCTGTCTTTAAAGCCGCAATGAGGAATGTTGTGCCGCCACGTTTACATAAAGCTGATAATACCCACTGTGCCCACATTTTAGACACACGTCTTCATATTTTTGGATGGTCATTATTTTTAATAGTTTTCGTCTCAATTTATTTATCTCATTTGATTAGAAGTAAACATTTAAAAATATTTAAAAAAAAGTTAAAATTTTATTATCTTAAACTAAAGATATCTAGTATTTCTTTCGTGTCTATTTACTAGTCAAATTTTAATTTATCACACTTATTAAGAAAATAATAATTAGTATAATGAATTTATCATTTTACCTTTATTAATTGACAAGGTCCCAAACATACTCACTATATTTTTCAAAGACATTAACTCAATGTAATTAAATTGAAGATATAATAGAAAAAAAGAAAATTATCCTTCATTGATATATCAAAAATAACATTAAAAATATTTGACAAGTAAATAAAAATGAATGAAGTAATAGTAAACATATTATATAAAAGTTAGCTAGCACTTTGACTTCACTGCTACCTTAATTTTGAAAGTAACACAAATAAATTAAAACGAAGGAGTAATTATGAGCCAATGGACGAGTCTCGATAGTTGGAATACTGAATCAGATTCACTGCTACCTTTCCCTTTCCTCAAAATACTGAAAATAAAAAGAAGATAAGCTCAGAACCCACCCCCCTCTCCCTCCCCCCACCCCGTACTCTAACCCCAAATCGAAAATTTCGTAATTCTCACTCCATACCATAATCCCTTTTTAAAACCCTTTATTATCAGTTCACTACCTACGGTAGACTCAAAATTTACCAAATTTCAACTTAATTTTGATCTTAGAAGACCGATAAAAATGGCGATTTCGGATACTGTAGTGGGGAATTTAACGACGTTGTACCTGTTAGTGATAGCGGCAATGAAGGCGTACGGATTGATGACTGGACGGAGCTACGGCGGAGTTTTTGTGCTGATTGTATCGACAGCTGTTGTAGGAAGTGTATTGATTTTGAGTTTGACGTGGGATGTGTCACGTAAGGTTACTAGGTGTGCTTTGACACCCGATCGTCATCTTACTCAGAATCGGAATCAGCCACGTCATCATTCAGATGAGTTGTGTAGAGGTGGTATATGTTGGCACGGCGTTGCTGTTAGATCTCCGGCGTCGCAGTTTCGGTTCCGGCTACCTCAGCACCACCCTCGCTAGCGGTTAAGAAAAGTGAAAATCGAGTGATTTTAATTCACTGTAAGTATGTAAATTATCGAATTTTTCTATCTGTTTTTGGCTTTTTGACGATTGGAAAGTTGGGGAAAATCAGTGTATAATAGTCATCGGAATCGCAGTTTAGGCATGTAAATAAAAATATATGTGCAATCAGTTTTTTCTCGCTACGAGCTTTCACCTTTTTGTTGTTGTTCTGACTCGAATATTATCGTCTGAGTAACTCCTCTTATCATGCAACAGATTTTACTTTTAAAAAAATGTTTAATTTTGCCTTTCTGAGCAATGGTGAAAGCAGAATTTTTACGAAATTCAAAATATAAAAAAGTAAATGTACTTTTCTGATGAACTTGTGCGTCTTGTAACTCCGCCCATACTCATGCAGTTCGTGGTCACTGATTAGGCGTTACAACATGCAGTTACATATGCAAATTTTTTTGTGAATCATGATCCTTTATTGTCACAATTTGATTTGTAAATGTTGGGTGATGCCAACATTCTGTTTATGGCAAGGCTCACGAGGGGTCTGAAGTCGGAGTCACTGATAAAACATCAGTGTTAGCTTACGGTGAACTTAGCTAAAAAATAAAGTTACATTTTTACTATCTGCTTAACCTTGCTTGGAGGAGCTATGAAGTTTCTCTCTCTTTTTAATTTCTCCCTAGAAGTTCCCATCTTTTTTTTGTTGTTTTGATGACTCGAATTCATAATGATAAAATTGGAAGTGCTTACCATTCAAGTACTCCGTTAGTTTACATCAGTTTCTTATCAAAACTTTTTTCACCCATCTGGTTTGGGCTTACTGATCGTAAATTGTTTTTGTACATAGAAATCTCACTTTGGGTAGAATTTTTTTTATCAAAGACAATTTTATTTCCAAGGTCAAACCTGAAATTTCTGGTTGAGGATTGAAATTATTGTCATTCAGTGAATTATTATCAAATGGTACTATCTCATTTTTATACATGCAGTATTGTTTCTCTGGAAGACATTTACAATATATAATTTAGCAAAAGTATGCCAGCAGAAATTGTGAAGTACTGTGATAGAGAAACCCATGAGTTGTTATAATAATTTTATCTTAGGAATGAAGGATATATTTTTACAAATAAAATAATTCACATTTGGAAGAATGAAAGTGTGACTTACTTACTAGAGACGTGTTTAGTTTGCTGACATGATTATAGTGTTGTTGTGTGATTAAATTAGTTTCATTCATCCCAATCAATATAGTATGGTACAAGAAAATCAATTTAAACACTAATAATGATTTAAAAAAATTACTTTCCCTTTTTCAGTTATAAGAAATTGTTACGTGAAAAAGAATATTTTCAATAAATTATAAGACAATTACGTATTTTTGTTGTACAAATGAAAGTTGGTTCAATGTCACTAATTTCGAAACGTATACGTTGTTGGTTCAAATAAGAAGTTGATATTACACAAGAGATGCTTAAGAAAATAACGATGTCTTTCAGTTGTTCTAATAGCTCTTTTTTTAAAGGACTTCTATCTACGTACAACAAATAAACTTGACTATTAAAATCACTATCAGAAACCTAGGACAACGCTGTACGATTCATTTTGTGTGTATTTTGATTAATTTCATCAGATACCTGTCGTTTTTCATCACCATCAAGTACCGAGTAATTTTATATATCAAGATTAAAAACAAATGAAAAAATATCACCTAATATTTATTTCTATTAGAATTTGAACTTGAACCTCACGATTTTCAACCCAATTTGAATATATATAGCTGTCTTTTTATGTGTTTACAATATTATAATATAATACTATAGTTTCTAGTCATGTATTTTACTCTTGGGCAAAAATCATGTTTACTCCTAAATTTGTTTTAGAAAATGTCATTTTCCATTATCTACGTCTTTCATATTCTAGCTAATAAGTAGTTAACAACCTGACTTGTGTGTTTTTTGTTTTTTAAAAACAAATTGGGAGTAGGACAAGAAATGGGGGTTACAGGGATCAAATCCTCAATAACAGGATGAAAGTTAAAATGGTCAATCAATTGAGCTACTAAAATTAGTCAATCAATTGAGCTACTAAAATTTTGCACCGGACTTCTATTTCGGCTTTGAACATGGGCAGTTAAATCTCTGATTACGTGATTTCAAACAATCAGTATCCCTACTTAAATCTTTTTCCAAAACATAACAGCAGTGATTTCTTCTCTTCCTCAAGAAAAACTTAAAAAAGAAGATAAGGCCAGACCACAATGATAGACTTGAATGCTATCACATCATATACTAAATGATTAGAGCCCTTTTTGGGTTTCCCATCAGTGTCTGGTGCCCGTTTTCCGACCCCAATTAATATTAGAATCATGCCGAAAAGGTTCTATTTTGGGGCGTAACACTGCCTGTCTAGAGCGACTCGATTCACAGACCTCAAACCCAAAACCTCTGGTCAAAGACAAAGGATCACTTCTACCCCCACCAAATACTTGGTGGTGAATGTTTAAAACTAGCAATAGTAAATACTTAATCAGCATGACAAGGTAAAGCATTACGCTCGACAAGTCTAGAAGATATGAATCCAAGAGGAGGCAGTTATTATAGACATATATTTCACACAGAGTTCCAAACTAAGTAGCCATCAACAGTTTGAAGCAGAACGAAGTAACAACTTTTGAACAGATTCAAACTCTATCATGGTTAACAGAATTTAGAAACATAGTTGGGAAACAACCATCGCCCAGACTCTGAAATACAAATCATTTCTTGAGATGAGGGAAACATGCATAGACATCAGACTTGGGATGTTTCGCCTCAGCGTGTTCTCTGCATTTAACTTCAGAAGTGGTGCAAATGAATGTCTGCATGCACACCTTGCACTGCATTTGACAATTAGCAAACGTTAAGACAAATGGATAACAGGTTTTGTTTCAAAATAACTAGATAACAGTTTTACATAGCATCTTCCTTGTCTTCCTTGTTGCTGTCTTGTTTTTTGTCAAGTAGCAAAAACTAGACAGATGAATTACATTGTTTGGAAATTGTTTTCCTTGTTTATGATCTTATTTCATATTCCGCTACATTTTGACAATTAGCGAATACTAAAACAAGTGAATAACATTTGTTTAGAAACCGTTTTCCTTGTTTACCGCCCTATTTCTTATTCCACTGCATTTTGAAAACTAGCAAGAATCAGGACAAATGGATAACAGTGCTGAGATATCATCTTCCTTGTTTACCGTCTTGTTTTTGACCCTTTGTCCTCATGGGAAGAGAGATAGTTTCAACAAGAATTATAGTTCTTGCATTGGGCAGGATCATTCATTTTCTGAGCAACAAACCCCAAGTTCTAGTCCCTTGAAGAAAATCTTGAAAACTAGATACCAAATGGCACAGTACTTATTGGATATTGGATTTCCCATGTGGGCTGACCCGACCCAACCCAACCCGTTGAAAGAGATATAGATTAAGTTATCTAAAACTAAACCACCACATGATAAAAAAATGGTGGATGTGATCGGTTTTTCTCTAAGAGAAATATATAACTTCTCTATGGATATCAAAAATAGAACAACTCATTTTACTCCAACAGAGATGTTTCTCTAGTTTTCTTTTGAAAACACGCAGCAAAGCAAAGGTATTTAGTTTGTGATAAGTTCTAACTTTGTTACCATGAGATTCAAAGTTTGACATAGAGGCAATTCTTTTGGTGGTGTCTTCAACGAATCTTCCTCTGCATTTACAGGTAAACAATTGTTCGCCCCGCAATTTATTCTTACATCTAAATCAAAAAACATATGTCATGCGTCTCTAATTCCATTTTCTCAATCTATCCCTCTTTAACAAGCATGACTTCAGCTTTTGTTTCTTTCAAAACTTTAACAAAACAAACTCTCTTTGCCACTAATGTGTTTGGAATGGGGGAAACTATATTCCAGATGACACCTTCCAAAAATATGTCATGGGTGATTAATTGTCACAAAATGTTTTGCAAGAATAACTTTTTCTATTGAAAGAGGGGAAATGGCTTTCCCCACTTACGAACAAAAGTCATTTTCCTTTATAATAATCTTAACTTCTAACTTCACATCACTGTTTTTACGAATGACTAGACATTATTTATCAATCTCTTATACTAACTTTTGTTTTCTATAAAACATAATCTGATTTGCTAGCATTATTATCAATCTTACAGGATCACCATGGTGCATTCTACCTCATTCGTGACACATAAAGAAGACCTTCAGATTCCCTAAATTTGCAAGGGCGCCATTTGAATAAATCAGTAATAACAACCTTGCTCAAAAGTTCGACAAGAACTAGATCAAGCAAAGCCTATGTATAGTGCAAACAAAAGCACCCTTTTTCATGAAAAAATTACTAATCCTTATATAAATCATCAAGATTATTCGTGTCACTGGCAACTGTGTTCTATCTGAGCACAATTTAAGCTAATTCAGCTTCTCTTTAAAGCTGTGATGCAGTAGCATAGCGTGTAGACATGTTAGAAAAATGATTTTGATGACTGTTTAAATTCATGTTTACATTCATTCTTTTCATATGTTGTTACTGAGACTTAAATATGATAATTATTTTTTTACAATTCAATGTTAGCTTTGAAAAATATAACAAACCATTTGAATTCAATTTGTGCAATTGTATCAGATCCTTGAATAGCTTTTAAGTTGTAATATTTGACATTTACAAGCTATTAGATGTTATGCCTTTGTTCACTCTCTTGCCTGTATATACTCCTATGTGTTCATTTTGAAAGTGTGGAAAAATTAGACAAGCTCTTCTCCTTTTCTTCTGTAGTGCTAGATTCTTTTGTTTATTCTTTTGTTTATTCTTTGTTATTTCTGTTCATAATTTATACTAGAAGAGTTTGTTAAATCACGAGGGAACACCTTTACCGATGAAATATCCTAAAGGGTGTGTCATACATATTTCAAGCTAAAACGATGTTCCTACCATTTCCGTGTTAGTTCAATTCTTTTTACAATATTCGTAAGGATAATTCTTTTATTCTGTTGTCCTCGATCATGGAAACAATCAATCTACTACTGCTACTGAAATACCAGTGGTCTTCCTGTTGCTGCACAAACATCTCCTGCTACTATTTCTAATTCGCCTACGCACAACTTTGCCTAACTCTTCCCTGATGTTCCAAAGGTGAAACATTATGGCAGAAACATAATTTCTCTGCTCTTAATACTAAGAGATTCAAAACCTGATGAATTTTCTCCTGCTCAACTAGATCAAATAATTTATGCAAACTAGGTAGTATGTAAGTATATTTTATAAAGCACTCTTTCTAATAAGCTGTTCAACATATATTGTTCTAATAAAAACAAAGAAAATTTCGGACTTGCTGCTTGCTAAAATAATCACAAAAATGGTATGAAAATCTTTTTATTTATCTTGTGGTGTGTGACATTATAAAGGAGAAGAGTATGTCCATTTTTTCCCCACTTCCCAAGCCAATACATAGGAGCATATCTAGGCAAAGGAGTGGACAGATGCTTCACATCTAATAGCTTGTAACATCCAAATACATAACAATGTAAAAACCACTATTCAAAGCTATTAAAAAATATGCACAATTGCATAAATTGAATTCAAAGACTACTCAAATGGTTAGTTATGTTTTTCAAAGCTAAGGCTAGAATTGTAAAACAGAACAATTATCATATTAAAGACTCGTTAACAAGATATTAAGAGAATAAATCTATACATGAACTTGAACACTTTCTTTCCCAAGATAGGAGTATAGCTGTGTACACACTATCCTCCCCAAATCCCACTCGTAGGATTACACTGTGAATGATGTTGTTGTTGTTTGTTCTGAGATATCAAATACATTTTTCCAACAAAACATAATCCAGATTCTTCGTTATCCGATCAATTCAATTAGATTAACAAGACATTAACAAAAAGCACCTAAAATCATCCCCTTTAGCTCCTAGACACAGAGATCTGACTAAATTTTTAGTCTATACTACAAAAAACTTCCAGGGACTCCATATATCCAATCAAAAATTCCAAAACTTTAGCAAGTTAAAGCCAATTAAAATCCTCTAGTGTATCCCCAAACAAAAATAGAAAAAAAACCCAATTGAAAACCTAAATTTCTAATTTTTCAGCTGGTTGAAAAGAATTCTACAGACAAAAGAAAACAAATTTCAGTGAAATCAACAAAAACCTGGATATTCATAGCCTTCTTGTTAGCCTCAAGCTGACTTCCTGCACATACACCATAATCTTGATTTAGCTAAAAATTCAAATTTTTTTCGAAAAAATTCCAAAAAAAATATATACAACAAAGTTAATTTATGCATACCCTTTTGGCCTTTCATCTTTTCCATGTTCTTCTCACGAGCCATCTTTGCTTTCTGTCCATTGCCTCCACCCATGGCTTAGTTTGTTCTTTGATCTTTCCTGTACAAATTGGAGGAAAAAATTGGGTTTTTTTAGTAGTGGCTTTGAGAGAAACCCTTTTTTATATATACACAGAGCAAAAGTGAGAAATTAGGGTAGTTGGGTGGTGAAATTAATGAAATTTTGTGGGTTGGGAGGAGAAAAGGGGAAAAAGGACATATATTGGAAAGCTACACGAAACTACAATTCTTTGTTCCTACGCGTTACTTTTTATTCGGAGACGCATTAATTTTATGTAAATATTAGGTTCCGATAAGGGTAGGGATAAAATTTATGTATATATTTTTATTTTTGATTTGTTGTTGGAGTTCACATTGAAGTTTTGAATGACGCATTGCAAGGGGGTGACACTCCTAATATAAATAATTTTGTATATATTATATTAGATATATTATTATTATTGTCATAGTATAAATATTTGATTTCATTAAATCATATGTATATGTTGTTAGTTTAAATTTTTAGAGGTTTCAAATTTGAATGTAGTATAGAAAAACGTTTGATAAAAGTGTTGTTTTTCTCTTTATTGTTTTTATATTGTGAGAATTTAAATTAAATTGAATCGAGAAACTAAGAAAAAGACTAATTTTAATTGTATACATGTTTTTTCATGTATTGCTATCATTAAAATTCAATTTATCTTCTTGTAAGAAGAATTCACTCCGGTCCAAAGTTCCTTTGATATTAAATGTTGTTTGACAAATTGGATGTCTTTGTACTGTTGTAATTAATGAAGTATTAATTGTAAACCGTTTAGATAGATAGAGAGAAAGGATAATCAAAATAAATACTTTTATTTCTAAATATAAAAACTTTATCTCTTCATTAATGGTTGCGTAAAATCTTAAAACATAAATAAGGAGTATTTTACTTGATGATATTTGATTATTTACACAACTTAATGTTGAACAGATTCGTACTTATGTATAATTCGTTCATTAATTATAACATTCTAGTATAATTGTTGTTCGATTTTAAAGGTGTGAATAGAAAATGAATGGTTGTGATTTTGTCATTCTGTTTGGATCATTGTTACTCATTCTATTGTATTGTATCGTTATCATATCTACGATGTTTATTTTGGTTGTTACTTAAAATGTATTGTATTGCATTGTTAAATTTCATTGTTACGTAACAATGAAAATCTCCATTTTATGGAACAACCGATATAGAGTGTTCCCATTGTTACTTAATTTCTTTTTTCAACTATATCCTAACAAAATATTTCATAATACTATTTTACCCTTTATCCTATATTATTTAATTCTAGTCAAACCTTACCCTTTATCCTATATTATTTAATTCTAGTCAAACCTTACCATTTATCCTATATTATTTAATTCTAGTCAAACCTCCTACCCTAGAGTAATTAGGGATATTTTAGTAAATTTATAAATTACAATACAGTACGATACAGTCAAACCAAACAATAAAAATGTTATTAAATAGCAGCAAACAACACAGTCTAGCCAAAAATTGTATCTAGTATCTACCATACAGTACGGTACAATATAGTACAATACAATACATTATGAAACAATGAGTAACAATGATCCAAACATAGTGTAAAGGGTTGTGACCGTTTGAAAGGTTATGCCTTTTCCAAAGGGTCGTGAATTTCTGAAAGGTTGTCTTTTTTCCAATGAATTGTGACATTTACCCTTTGTTGGCTATAAATAGAGAGACTTTCTCTCATTTTTTCATCATTGAATTCTTCCCTTCTTCTGCGCATACATTTCTTATAAAACAAAATCTATCGATCGTGTCTCTGTGTGTGATCTCGTTGATGTTTTTTTCAGTTTGTTGAAATAATCAAAGTTTGAGGTATCACTACTTCTTTAATGGTTAATTCGTTTTATCTTGGAAGAAGTTAATCTGCAACCTCGAGTACTTGAGGGGATTAAATTTCTCAAGGATGTACAGTGGGTTCTGTGGACTCGAATAGTTCTTTTTTTTTCTTTTCATCTTTTATTATTTCTGATTTGCTAATATGAATACAGGAGATAACAATCGACTGCTACGATATTATATATTTTGAATCTATGCTTGCATGAATTTGTACCTTAGTTTTTAACTCAAAATATGTCACAAAAGATGATTTTGAACTAATAAGAGGGGATTAATTAAATAATAAGCACTCTACGATACTCGATATTTGATATTTGTAGTGAATTTTGATTAATTCAGATTTTCATTTATAAAGGAAAACCTTTGCTCAAAGTAAAAATAGAAAAATCACATATATTCATCATCTCACTATATTGATTGAATTTTATTTTTTTTAACTTTACAATACAAAACTCCGTCTTGAAAATATATTATATTGCATCGTAAGATTTGCATCTATAAAACATCCAAAATTGACACATGGAAATGATGTGTAATCCTATCAAGTTTAATGATCTCGTTCATTAATATATCACAAAATTTGCATGCCTTTTGATAATCATTTAGTTTATCATCAAGAATGGACGCTAGTACAACTCCCTTTGTCGTTAATCACTCTACACTTCTAATTTTTTTAAAATTAATTGAATTTAAAAAGAAAATAATTGTATTCAATCAAATACATTCACGGAACGGAGTTTATTTAATCCGATGTGTTCTGTTAATAACTAATGAGAAAGGAGCTGTTACTTAGACGACTTAAGTTAGTTATAACTAACTGTTAGGAAAATCTGTTAGATTAGTTAGTTGTTAATACTTTAACTAATTGCCAGCTGTCCATGTGATTAAGTTGTAGAGTCTATATAAAGTAGAAGATTAGTTAGTTTTAGACAAGCTCTCAATTCATTGTATTCACTTTCAATTGAAGATATTTTGAGATGGTTCTCTTCTAGAATTTCCCTAATTCTGTTCTAGTGTTCAATTCAATTAATCAACATGGTATCAGAGCAATCAGCCATGGATATGGTCTGAATCGAAGCTTAATAAGGTGTAATTGAAGCTGTTGTTGCGTTCAATGATGGCTGTTGCAGTTGACAATGAACTGCCAGAGAAACTTAGTCACAATCATCCTCTTTTTCTGAGTACTGCAGACACATCTGGAGTTGTACTGATCTCTATTCAGCTTACAGGATCCGAGAACTATTCTGT
>JAJOOS010015803.1:0-12610 GCA_029582725.1 Solanum chiquidenum
TAAGATTAACTTTTTTACGTATACATAACAAACGATGAAGTGAAATTTTCCGCAACTCTAGCTATCAAGTCATTTCATGTTGTTCCGAACCATATTATACTGCAAATCATTACTCTTAAATTCAATATTTGCTACAGGAATTACAGTTGTGGGACACTAATTAATAAAACTAACGATCTTCTTAATTTGGAGCAACTATATAAACAGTCATTAGTACTATAAAACAGTTCAAGATTTTAAGTCCTTTGTCCCAATAATGGATCACATCGTACGTATTACAAATCTTTAACTTTTAACAATATTGTACATATATGCATAATAATTCAAATGGTGCAGGAAATCTTGAACTTTGACTGCAAATATAATAAAGTCATATTCAATTGGTATATAATTTAGGATTTTAGCTAAGGATAATATATAACACTTTTGGTCTCTAAGATATTGATAAATTTTGCTTTTGATATTTAGCGTTTAGTTTGGGTTGCTTGATCGGAGGGTCTTTCTGAAATAATTTTTCTATCTTTATGAAGAAGGGATAAGGTTTGAATAAGTTTTATCCTCTTCAAACCTCACTTAAGAAATTACGCTAGCATATTGCCAACCTACCTATAGAATTATACTAATAATTATGATAGCTTTGTGAAGATCTACGCATATTCTATTCCCTTCGGATTTCAACGTGTAATTACACTGAAGTTTAGGCATGTTGTTGTGAAGATTCACAAGCAAAGATATTAATCATAAAACTCATTTGAATTTACTTTTTAAGTGACATAATTATGTAAATGTTTTACCACCGTCAATCATAAAATCTCATTAATTCATGTTATGGCATTTTATAGCATGGTAAAAATTAAATTTGGTTTATAGAAAAAGTTTCATTAAAGGTAAAAAAAAAAAGCTTTGAAATTTGTCATCTAAAATAAATTATAAATATTTATGAGACTAAATTATTTCATTAATTTTTTTTCAAAACACATACATATATGACATGTATTAATTATAATATTAGTTATACATCTTATTCAATATTATAGAACACTAAATAGATACAAACTGTAGTACTAGCAATATATGGGCTATTAATACATGTATAACCATATAAGCATAAGGTAAGACAATAGAAAATAATCATGACATAATTAATCACAACATAACTAATTTGCATTTCAAACATAACATAACTAATTTACATTTCAAACATATTTTATTCAGTATTATTCTTATATAGCGTCGAGGTTTGAGTTAAATAAATAGCTGAGGTGGAAGACGTGGTAGGCCCCACAGATAATGCGGTGGAATTTAATTTGTTAGACAAACTCGCGAGAGAAATGGAAACTGTTTAAATTTTGCAGTGTCCGGCACGTGAGTGACCGACGCATTGACACGTGAGAAAACGACTCAGGAATGACTCAAGTCAATTAGTTAAAAGCTAAATATTGTTAATCACAAACTTAACTTATATATAGAAATTATGTAAAAGTAGTTTACATTAACTAAAATCATTTCGAACCCCTCTATCATTATACTTGATTTTTTTTTTTATGTCAAAGGAAAATCAACAACTCATATACAATAAAAAAATATATTTTACTTTATTTGTAAATATAATTTTCACATTAGAGGCTGAACCGCTCAACACTACTTAGTTCTGCCGTTGATTGATGTGGAAGAATTGTAGCTATTTGTTGGATTTGTTTATATTATATAGAACTTTAAAAGTAAAACATGGCGGAGCCAGAAATTTATTAAGGGTGTCTAGAATAAAATAAAAAAATATTGTGCTATTTGAGGTTCGAACCCAAAACTCCTTCATTCCAATAGACACCTATTACCACTACGCCAAAGGCATAACTTTGTCATAGGTGTCCAACTTTAAATATATATCCTTTTAAATGTAAAATTTGACATATATATACAATATAATTTTCCGACAAAGGGTGTCCAATTGGACACCTGGGGTGGATGTGGCTACACCATTGGATAGGAGGTGACATGTATCCCGTATAATTAGTCAAGATGCGTGAAAGATGACATGGACACCACGATCATAAAAAATAGATATATTTCTTTACATAGTTAGTGAATAAATTTAATTAGTTACTAGCTTAACCTCATTAATGTCGTTAATAGCCAATTGGCAAATCAAATTTGTCTCAAAATACTTAAATAATATATAATTTGTTACATCTAAAGAGCAATTAAGTTGAACGTTAATTAGGTGAGAGGTTTATAGAAGATATAAAAGGTTTAAACAAATATTCTTGTGATTAAACCTTAAAAAGACAAATGATATTGACGGCATACTCAAATGGATAAAACTTAATTCAGATTAGCTATTAATTTATTAAACATGTAAATATTTTTTGATAAATAAAGTTGAGTTTTATTAGCCTTTATTTTCCAATAATGAACAATATCAAAAGTTGGACAACTAATGAATGGTACCTCTGTCTCTTACTTGCAGCCCTATAAAAACGTTTCCTCCATTCAAGCTTTCATTCATTTCATAATATAAATTAGCCACATTCTGTTTTGCCCAAAACAGAGAGAAAATTGGCGAATTCTAGAGATAACTTCGCCATGGCAGCTGCTCTGAGATTATCATGTTTGTGTTTTCTTCAATTGCTAATTGTGATCTTACTATTCATCAATTCTTCGGCCGATAACAGGTATTTAAGGTGTTCATTACGTTTTCAGTATCAATTTTGTCTACAATGTGGAAGCAAATTAGTTCGATTAATATGAAATTCCTCTTGTTTAATTTATGCATTTGAGCAGAGATGTAGTTTAGTATAATTTCGAATTTTCTGTAAATTGCGCCATTCTTATCATCTCAGTTTCTGTTTTTATTTTTTTCCGATTAATTCGATTTAAGTAGTTGTATTACTCATTTCATGAGATTCCTATTGGTGCATTTGAGCTGCGATAAGGTTAATTCAATACCAGATTTTCTGAAATTTACTCCATTGCTACTATCACTGATTCTGTTTTTCTATTATGGAATTTAAATACTTCTATTCTTCTTTGTTAACTTTGACATTTGAGCTGTGCTGGAGTAAGTTCTCCACTCTTATCGATTCTGTTTCTGTTTTTCGATTTGACGATGGAACTACTTTTACTCTGTTTTACTCATCGGATTTTGAATTTTTCCTTGTCAGTATTGAAGAAGCAGAGCAATTTCAGAGCTTAAGTAACTCGACTATTGTGAACAGGTTAACTTCATTTTGTTTTCCCCCTTTTTATCACTTTAACTTATTTGACTAATGTACTAACTCTGCAATTGAATCAGAGAAGATTTCGACTGATCGGATCTGGAAATATCTGGTTCTTTTAACTCTGTAATCGCGATCCAATTTTAATTTTGTTTACATGATTTAAGTTTTGCAGGTTAAGTGGAAACGATGAACTCAAGCATGAACATGCTGTAGATGATCCAGAAGCCATTGTTTCCATGGTGGATATGTGAGTTAATTCTGTATTTCGCAATCCCATATAAAAATGTTATGCCGAATAATTATTTTGAGATTAGTTATGGGATAACTTGTTCCAAATTAAATGAGTCTTTGGTATAAAAAATATTTCTCATATCACCTTTAGCATTAATGTGTTTTCAGTTAATGATTTACTCTAGAGAGACTTTATTTAGTTATTTATAATTAAAGGGCGTCGAATGTTTATGCGTCACTACTCTTTTGTAAAATTATACACCTTATGCAAATAAAAGTAATATTCTTTTTAGCATATATATACTTTTTCTAATTTATATTAAGTGAATTGTTTGAGATATAACACAATTCACTTAATATGGACCAGAAAGAGTATAATTGTTGAATATTGTTTGTATAATAAATCAGATTCAAATATTGACCTATTGTAAGAAGACTACATTTAGTTTTTAGTTTAATTATCGGATATTTTGATCCACCTAATTTAAATTCGTATGCATAAGATTTATTGAAGGAGCTAAGTTTATAAAGGAGTTTTTTTCTCCTTTTTTGGGTGGGGGTAAGGATGATGAGGAACGAGAAATTGGAGCGAAAATTACAAAATAATAAATCGAACATCAGTAATAAAGTAAAAATTAATATGATTAATCAATTAAGCTATTTTTTTCATATGACAAATGTGGTTCAAAATTGACCCACAGTGAAAAGTTTATATCTACCTTTTTAGGATCTATTAAATAGGAAAATGCTCCCTATTAAAAAAAAAATCGTTTGCATGTCTATCCAAAATTTCTGATTAGTCAGCCACAAGATCTACACATCCCCACAAAATTAAAAGCACTGCCGCAGTTGTCTTTAATATCCCACCTACCAAACCGTTCCAATACAATTCCCTCTGCTTCCGTTTTTCTGCGATTCCCTTTCCAAATTCATCTTCTGCTGACAGTCAAAAGAAGTTACTCTGATTATCATTAGACTACCTATGAGGCATATTGCACATGCAAATGCCACAGGCTCTCTAGCTATGGCAGCTTTTATAAGTACTGCCATTAATTAACAATTCTTAAATCCTGTGAATCCGTCCCTAACGACTAGGATTCGTGTCAGAGGAGTTATTATGTGTTGGAAAATCGAGTATGGACATTGTTGAGTACCTGAGTTCCACATCGACTCTTCAAGGATGAGATGATCTTGAACAATTTTTATATCATGAACTATAGTTTGAAATTAAGTCAGCTCTAGTGTCTATTTCTCTAATGGGTATCCAATCTAGTACTATATGATAATGTTGTAAGCAATATACTAATTGGTCCAAACTCCAAAGTACCTTTTTTGGATTAGTGTTAATCATCATTGATTAGAAAGGCCATGTTAGAATAAGTTAAAAGTTGCATACTTGCATTCCCCTGCCTAATCTACTTGGTCTTCACATGCTCCTGTTGGGAGATTTATCATCATAGTCACATCATAAATTATCTATCGAGTCTTTTTCATTCATGTGTATCCATGTCTCTTGTAGAGGCTGAAGGTGGCTTTACATGAAGGTGCACATTATAATGTTTGTTCTATATATTTGGGTTTTCTTATTCATATTCATATTATTTAGACGGAGCAATATTGACGGTGAGAATTCATATACAGATCTCTCTATAACGATATTTCACTATAACGATCAAAAGAAACTTTGGAACCATTTTTCTTGTTAGTAAAAAAAGATTTGACTATAGTCAATTTCAATTTATTTGTGATTGAAACATAATTATTGTTGTTGTAGTTTAGAAAATATCAAAGGGAATTTAATTTGGAGCAATGGTACATCATATCATAAATTTGAATCATTGTATCGACCATTAATACTTGTGTTATAATAGATTGCTTATACTATCATATTTCTCTTTACAACCCGTTTTAGGATTCTACATATACTGAACTGTTCTTTTTTATTATTTATGTTATACAATCTCTTGGAAACATATGTATGCATAAGAGGAGCCACGTACAAAAATCTTTTGACGATGAACTTGGCCAATTTACATCCCCACTTATCGTAGGCCACATAACATTGTCCCCTGTCCCAGCCTGGCATATGGCCTTAAGAAGTTAGTAGAGCAGTAAGAAGATATGAGATCTGGGCTCCAAATTGAGGGATGCAGCAGCTGGCTGTACTGACAAAGCCCATCACCATATATTAAATGACTTTTCCCTAATCAATAAATAGTTTCTCCTACCGACACATCATGCATTTATCTCCCCACCTTTGCATGTGCATTTATTTTAGATATTTTTATTATTAGTACATTATTATTACATGGAATGATGGAAATAAGTACTATTTCCGTATTGGCCGTATTCCTTTTATCTACTGTGTATTTATTTATCACATTACATTGATTTTTAACTTCTCCCTATAAGACATTTATGAGTGGGTCAACTTGATCCCTCAAATAAGTCTTACTATACTATATACATCGAAGTAGTTACATGTGAGATTTTGTTTGTCTTTTACATAATTTGGAATAAAATTTAGTGTTCAAGGGTGTGACCTAGTAGTCAATAAAGTGGTTGACAATCTTTAGATTTTAGGTTCAAAATTCAGCGGAAACAAAAAAATATTAGGTGATTTTTTTCCATCTGTCCTAACTTTGGTGGATAGAGTTACATAGTACATGTTGATGGTGGGAGGTGACATGTATCTTGTAGAATTAGCCGAGGGAATATCTTACACTAAATCAATTATTACACTGAGACTGAGTGCCTGGTAAATATTGTTCGACAAAATTGAACACTTATCTTTCTTGTATTGTTGTATAGGAGCATTAGGAATAGCACAGAGAGGAGGAAACTGGGTTACTTCTCATGTACGACGGGAAATCCTATTGATGATTGTTGGCGATGCGATCGCAATTGGCAACGTAATCGCAGACGCTTAGCTGACTGTTCAATTGGCTTTGGACGCAATGCCATTGGTGGCCGAGATGGCAGGTATGTATATTCAGAGGCAAATTTAGAGCGGGATCTATTGCTTTCTAAGAATCCTGAATCCGCCTCTGTGTGCAGGTTTTATGTTGTAACCGACTCAGGTGATGATGACCCAGTAAATCCCCGACCTGGAACACTTCGTCATGCTGTAATTCAAGATGAACCATTGTGGATAGTGTTTAAACGTGATATGCACATCACACTTAAGCAAGAACTGATCATGAATAGTTTCAAGACAATCGATGCTCGAGGTGTGAACGTGCATATCGCGAATGGGGCTTGTATTACTATCCAATTTGTTACTAATATTATCATTCATGGTCTCCATATTCATGATTGTAAACCAACTGGTAATGCCATGGTTAGAAGCTCACCATCACATTATGGTTGGAGGACTATGGCCGATGGTGATGCCATTTCCATTTTTGGTTCGAGCCATATTTGGGTTGATCACAACTCTCTTTCTAATTGTGCTGATGGTCTCATTGATGCTATTATGGGTTCAACTGCAATTACCATTTCAAACAATTACTTCACCCATCACAATGAGGTCAATTTTCAACTAAAACAACATTTCTTGTGTGTTGATACTTTAGTTCAAAGACTAATTATTCATTAATCCAACTTATGTGTAGGTGATTTTATTGGGGCACAGTGACTCCTATGTAAGAGATAAGGTTATGCAGGTGACTATTGCCTTCAACCATTTTGGTGAGGGCCTAATCCAGAGAATGCCAAGGTATCAATCTGAAAATATGAGTAGGCTTTTTTCCCCAGTTCATCTGATTTAGTAAATTACTGATCTTTGCAATAATATGAGAATGCGGTATTGTAAAGAAATGAATCTTCAATCTAACTCAATTCCTAAAGTTAGCTGACGAGGATAGGATTGCTCAAGGTCACTTTAAAAGACCACCCATTCATTTTTCATCCAATGTGGAACTCTGCAACACCCCACCTCACACCCAAAGCTAAACATCTAGAGCTTGGCCAATTTTATAAGAGTACCCAACATCGATAATCAATAATGGAGATGGACCCTACTCTGATACTATATAAGCCCAACATCGGTAAGCAATAATGGAGATGGACCATGCTCTGAAACTATGTAAAGAAATTGATGTTCGCCTAACTTTTAACCCCCAAAACTAGAGTGACATAAATGGTAATGATTGAGATAACGAATTTCACCTTGCTTGAAATTGAGGCGTAGTTGTTTAACTCATCTTTTCCATGTCTTCTTGGACTAACAATAGTACGACATAATTAATATGCAGATGTAGGCATGGTTATTTCCATGTGGTGAACAATGACTACACGCACTGGGAGATGTATGCCATTGGTGGCAGTGCTGCTCCTACAATTAACAGTCAGGGTAACAGATACCTTGCCCCAGTGAACCCTTTTGCCAAAGAGGTTAGTTCAAAACTAAGCATATTTGGACTCATTTTTGTTTGTTTGTTTGTAAATAAACCAGTCGCAAAACACAACGCAGTATAAGTAAGGAAGGTAAAGCCTAACCTCAACAAATTACTTGTTGAATTTTATGGAATTGGGGCAACAGGTGACAAAAAGAGTGGAACCATGGGAAGGATCATGGAAACAGTGGAACTGGAGATCAGCGGGAGACCTTTTGTTGAATGGAGCATACTTTACTGCATCGGGACGTGCTGCTCCAGGCAGCTATGCAAGAGCCTCAAGCTTGGCTGCTAAGTCCTCTTCCATGGTCGGAATGATTACCTCGAATGCTGGTGCACTTTCTTGACACTAATGTTGATGTCAAGCACATCAACACATCTAGTGATCACAAACCATGCATAAGATCATCTTTACCTGTCCATTGAATTCAGCAATATAGCCAATTTTCTCTGATTATCTTTCTTCTCTTAGTTTGTGTCCACCCCTAATCACCTCTTGAGCAGGGGCGGACACATAATATTAAGGATGGGTTCAATTTAACCCACCATATTCAGCTTAAAACCTTTAATATATATGTGAGAAATCCTAAAATATTGTATAATTATTAAATTCTGAACTAAGCGGACAATCTTGAATTCGCCTCTGCTCTTGAACATAAGGTTCTTGAAACACTACATTGATTTTGCACATTCCACTTGTCTTAATGTACCCCGACTCCACTGGAGAAGTTCCTGAGATGTTCTCTTCTTTTTCTTGTCCATATCCTACATACCATTTCACCAAAATTATATCTCAAAGGGATCCAGATATGCATATATTTTTCTCTTTTTCTCCATATTCAAATTTCAGATATGCATGTTATCAGAAAGATTGTTAAAATAAAGGAGGACAAAAGATATGCAAGTCAAATTTTTAGGTTGCTTTCTTGTTATAGATGTTCAGCTTCAAGATATTGTTGTAATTGTTATCCTTATAGTAATATATACGTAATTACTATGGATTCTGCTTCAAATTTATATATGTCCAGTCCTTCTCCCCTCCTATTTTCTGCATGTTTACTTATTATGATGGTAATTATAATCTTTCGATCCACTGTCCTTGTTTAAGTTGCCAGATTTTGTAATTCAACCGTATTGAGGAGAGTTTGCACCTCACTAAACCAATCCAATAAAATGAAAAGTAAGGAAAGCTGAAGGATCGTGTCCTCTTAACAAACAATCTGATTACTGACTGCCACATTATTAGCTCAGCCCGATTCTACCCATCAAAATTTGGGCTGATAACTAGCCCAAATTAATACATGAGAAATTTTGTCAAAATATTTTCAATATGACAATTTTTTATTTATTTGATGGGTTATATCTATCCATAATAAAAAAAAATAATTATTCTATTAGATATTATAAAAATTATAAAACAACAAATAAAGCAATTATAAATTTTGACCAGCCCAAATCCAATCCAATCTTGCTCCTACATACATTAGCTACTAGCTAGAGCTGAAATAAGATATCAAAATGAACTTTTGTACCAGGTTTGAAGGGCCACCAATGAATTTGGCCTAAATTTCCCTACGTTAAATATTTGTTTCTGCAGCTAAAATTTAACGACTCCATTAATGGTCGGTAAGAGTCATCAACATTCACGTTCGACTACAACGAGCTTTTATCTCGTGTACTGATAGTGTAAAAAAGCTTTTAATCTGTCAAGCCTGATATTGTAATATGAAAAGAGTACTAAGTTGCGACAATAATCAGTCAAATTCGGCAGATAGCTCGAAAGTTTTTGAACGGTCAATGTCTATCAACTTAAACTAAATTACAATCTATGGTAGTCATTACAATGCTAAGCATGGAAAAGATACGACACATTCAGATTACAACTTATCCTTGATAACAATTACGAACCCTTTAAACATGTCATTTGCATGAGTCAGGGTCATCTATAGATAATTCTACTTAACAAAATGTAGTACTACTAATTTGTAAAAAAAAAGAAGAAAAAATGATGACAGCAAACTCACTTGTTTGAGATTAATTTCTCTTTTCCTGGACTATCGAACTGCTTGTGCAAATGGAGATGACTCAACAGCAGCTATTTTACGAACGGTTTTCTTTGCTGGCTGCGTGCTGTCTGATTTTGCTCCATTTGGCCTCACTTTTACTCCTCGTATCAACTGTTATATATATATTTCGAAAATTTAAACTCAAATGACAAAGATAACTACACGCTTAAAGTGATAACAAAACTAAAGCACTATAATATAAATATGGACTTACATATTTGCCACACTTTATGTCGGCGTATATTACAATGAAATCACCTTCTTGAAGTCCATTAGCTAGAACAAAATCACCTTCAAGAATCGGGAAAAACGATGCAATAATAAATTACTTAGTACTATATATTAATGAATATGCTACGCATGCAAGAGCTGGGTTGATTGTGTTCACACCTGTGTTCTCGAGAAGGTACATCCTGCTTTTGTTATTTGGCCAAAATCTGAAAACAAAACGCAAAATATTGTTATCAATGATGTAGAAATTGCAGAAATGCAATGAGAGTTTCCAGATTTTTTCGGTGTGTAAAACACAAAAACGAAGCCTTTAATTTATACGAGTTAGAGACTCAATAGGTGCGACAAGTCCCATTTGTGAAAGCCAGTGTCTGTTCGGAAAATACTATTTCGACCATTTACCCTTTAGAAAAATAATGCAGAAATAAATCAGGTCATTTGACCAAATCCGACTGAGCAGCGACGACGACGCAAGGATAAGACTTTCGTTGCAACTATGTAAGAGCGAGAAGAAGTACTTGTATATATAAGCACAATAATCTACCTCTTCTTATCCAATTATGGACAAAGTACCTTTGGAAAAAGGAACCTTTTTCAAAATTTTCTTTTCCCTCGATTTCCCATTCACACCTTAACTAAAACCCGATAAAAAACCAATAATTATAAAAGCAAGATGACTATAAGTTAAAAGGAAAACAATTGAATCGAGCAAATGTAATAAAAGATGGCTTGATCATAAATGATTATATTGAGTCAGTGTACCTATATTTCATGTTCCAAACACGAGAAGTTCCAATGTCTTCCATGGCAATTGAAATTCCATCTCTTGTTTCAAGTTGTGGGAGATGGCTTTCTGCTTCTTTCTACTTATAAACAAATTTTTCAATAATTAGTATAATTACCAAATGGGAATATATCACAAATTATGATGACGTTGACTAAAGTACCTTAGGTAACACAATTCTTCCCAGATTGCCAACATCACTTTGCTTCAGCACTTTTTGCAGGAGAAATTTGAGATTCTTCTCTGGTTTACAAGCCTATCGGAGAAAATCCACACGAAATTTAAAGTGTCTGACACATATATTAATGATCTTTATAATTACTATAACGGGTGATTTCTAATTTATATACACGGCATGTGAATGAAGATCCTAATAGCCCATTTGGTTGAACCGACTACCTGAACTCTCACCTTGTTAGTGAAGGTTCGACTCCCGACCTTGTAAATCCCCTTCCAAGTTACTGTTAACTGTTAGTGTATATAAGTTAAACTCGAAAAAGATTTTGGGCCGAAACTAATGTAACCAACCTGTCTTTTGTCTGTCGAACCATGTTTCTGTGATTGCACGGCTGGCCGCTCCATAGGAAGTGCTTGCGGAGTATCAGCCAATGGAACCATGGCGATTGGCGGAGCAGCAGCACAAGGCCAATATACCCAATTTCCTAGACTGTTAGCTCGAGACATTGCACAATTATTAATCTTTCCACCCATCATTACACTTTTCTCATCACTAATTTGTCTTTGATTCTGAGTCTGATGGCGATAATGATGCAACGACACTCGTCTCTGCCTAGCCATTCTGTTCTTCCTGGCCTCTTTAGTAGCACAAGTGCCCAACCTTGCCAATCTCTCACTGTTCCCATCGAAAACTTGGTACGGATCATATTGAGCACTGAATAAAGGCTGATCAGGTATAGCAACATTATTAGTACTATCATTCTCAGGAAATTGATTGAATTGAGAAGCGGTCGCCATTGTAAATTGCGACGGAGACCAGGACTGAGAAGTTGCACTTCCACTCATTGTTTGATTATAAAATAAAGATCCGTTAGAATACAGATCACCAATGTACCCCTGTATTGGCTCTGACATTACAGGGGACGAATCGGGGAACGAGGCATTATAAAAGCAAGCATTTGGATTATTAAAGTTAAAAGGGGCAGAGTTTTGGATACTCTCTTCTTCTCTCATTTGTTTCTTTTGCAACCTATGTTGTTCAACCCAATCAAGAATGAGCCTCAACAACTGTTTTTTCCCTTCTTTAGTACTTCCCAATCGTTTCGACGCGCTTTCAATTGTCGAACGTTTAAGCTTAATACTCCTCATGTCTTCAGCAGAAATGTTATCTTTGTTTTGCTTTAACCATTCCAAAAACATAAGTGCAAGCTCACTATCCCCTTGAAAAATAGACACTTGCTCATCATTTGCTTCTTCTTTTTGTTGTTGATTTTCTCCACTATGGAAAAAAGAGATCATAGGGTCATGATCGCCGTCGATTAAATCCATCACATTTAGACATTCTTGATCACTAATTGTGTCGAAATCTTGCTCATCAGCATCAGATTTTTGAGCAGCCCAACTAGAAGATGGATCAGATTGTTCAGTAGGAAGGGAATTGGAAGTTGATGATGAAGAAGACATGCATGGAAAATCTTGAAGAGAAGTAAAATCATTAGAGAAATT
>JAJOOS010015804.1:0-11037 GCA_029582725.1 Solanum chiquidenum
TTAGGTGAAAAGGTGCAATTTCAGGTGAGTTTAGAATAATATGTTATGTACTGTTTATAATGCAGCTGCTAGCTTGCCTATGAAGGAACAAAAAACAGTTGGGGAAATGAAGCAAATTCCTTTCTATACACCATTCATAGGGCTCGAACCCGAGATGATATCTAGTTAAAAGGTTTTCAAGTTGCTTGTATACAATGGCTGCATAGGTTACAGGACAATCATAAGTGATTACTCGTGGATTTGTGGGACAAGAGGCTAATTTAGTTGCAACTGCATTGGTCACAATCTAGAATATCTTGGTACAGCTGACAATAATGTAATGTAAGATAATGAATGATAATCCACCAAAATATTGGTAGTGCTATCTGCTATTTTTTTGCAATGTCAACCGTTATCAGCAGATGAACTAAAATTTTCAGGAGGATGTGATAATGATACTGTGTTTTTATCAATCTGAATTATCAAAAGCATCGATGTCACATTTTCTGATTGTACATAATAATTACGTTTCACTTCCAAACAAGTCAAAATTGATTATACGAATTTGTATTGTCCATGTTGCTCCGTTTTGTCCCTTAACTAGATCAGGACAAGTATTTTACTTGTTTGTACTTCTTGCTAGTTGATTGTAAAATTACTGGTCTGATCTAATTAGAAGATGACAGGGAAGAGAGAAAAGCCTCCTCTTCCCGTATGTGACAAAATACAAGTCCTACCAGATATCTACTTCTGTTACAATACTTCCAAGATGACTTTGGTTGAAATTTCTATTCAATAAAGTAATAACCTGTTATCTGCTACACAATGTATCAGCCTACACAGCTACAAATGAAGCTGTTATAGTTCCAAACAAGGGGACGTTCGCCATATGAGTTTCTTAGTTGACCAACAACAAAAAAAACAACTATGCTCAATCCCAAGCAAGTTAGAGTTTCTTAGTTAAGTATGAAGATAAATTCCATGGGAAGTCCCGTGCACAAAGCATCTGCATTAGCAAGGCCAAAAAGGGAATCCACTACCAGAAACTCACCAAATCCAAAACCAGGAAATACTCCTTCAAAGTGGAATAAATAAGCTTCCCTGCTCCAATGGATTTAATCCTCCTTCTCCTCTCCTTACTGAACCTGTGCCGTCTTGTCCCTCCCCCTGTTCATATTGTCTACATTTCATCACATGGATAAAAATCTGCAAAGAGAGCTAAAAGATACTCAGACAAACAGCAGTAAGTCCAAAAGGCAACATTTTTTTCTCACCTCACTATGAAAGCAAAATAATAACAAGGCGCAAATGGGAAAGGGAAGTAACAGAGTGAAAAGAGTTATAAGTATATTCAAGAAAAGAACATCGTATGTAGCAAAATATATTAGAATATTGGCATACAGATTGAAGCAAACTGTAAAGTGACACAAGCATATCATGAGTTCTTTATCAAACTACACAACCTGAAGAGCTTAGGAGGGGCAAATAACCAGAGATTTAATAGGTATAAAATAGTCATTTCAAATGGTAATGGAGATATCTCATAGCTAATATAATTATAAGATTACTCCCATGATGATGCAAAAAGTTGGAGCTACTAGGCATTTGGACTATTCTTGGAGAAAATTTTTGTACAAAAAGAATAAGTGCATAGAGAGTTGTAGTTTTCTTAAGGGTTGCAAATGTTCTGTGAGATGAACTCCACCTAAATGTTTTTTCCAAAAGATTATAAGAAGATCTTAACCAAACAAGTTTCGGGCAAACAGAACCTCATGCTTCGTCTCTTTCGGAAGTTACAGACAGCTTCAGAAGGTAGACTATCGAAAACAAGTACGAGAAAGTCACACATATGGCCAGTTTATTGCTTGCCTGATAAAATCCTTGGAACCCAATTCTATGAATCAGTAGGGAGTGTTGGCAACTTTGACAAGTGTGCTTGGGTCTCGAAGTCAAGGAACAAAGGCCATCGTCATATTGACTTATTAACAATTGGACTAGGTGCTGCATGGATATTGTGCCTCTGAAGCCAATCAGCCACAATGATGAGAGTTGCCACAAGACATCTATAATCTATTCTTTCACCTCTGTATTAAAAACACACTACATATCTGAAAAGTCTTTTCCATCATCTAGTACAAGAAACACATCTCTGTGTTTCTTTTTCTTCTTCCTTGTGAGAATAACTGACACTAATATCACATGACTGTTGCACGAGAATGATCCAACTTCTAAACCACATCATGCTTTTGGTAAAAGCTTACACGCGGTATAGATTAAGATTAGAACTAGGCCACTCAGTCAAAACAATGTGACTGTTACCTACAAACTTGCCGTCATCCACCACTTCTTTCATCTGGTTCTTCCATTCTCAAGAGAATATTGTACTGGACAACAAAGAAAGCAACATAGCTTAAAGAAAAAATGTGTAAGCTAGCAAAATATTTTGAACAAAATGCCTCAAAGTTTGAGATAATACACTAAGCAGTGGTTTTCTCATCATGACTGCGTAACAAAACAAAACTTATCTTTTAAAACCATAACGTCCTCCGGATACTTACAGATATCATAGCCCTATCATCCTCCTGTAGATCAATGTGCTAAAATCATAAGAGGAATTCAAGCAGATTAGATTTGACTATCTGTGCAGTGCCTTTGCTCTTTCTTGAATCTTTTGTAAATGTATAACAGGTTATGTCAGACCATGTTCAAGGAGAACATAAGATCTGCAATGACAAGCAACAAGCCAGACACATTGAATCTGTGAGAGTGTCCTGCAATAAATTCCTTTATATAAAACATCTGGAGGATATATTGAACAATCTGTTATATCTCCAATTAGCTAAATTTGATTTACTTTTGATGTTTACGATTACAAGTCCCTAGAGCAACTTCACATACTAAATAAACGTCAACCATGAAGACTGCCCACGAGAGCAGAATATGCGCTAGCATCAGGTGTAAGTCCTGCCTCTATCATCTCATCATATAATCTGAAGGCTTCATCTGACCTGCCCTCTTTCGATAAGCCAGAAATCATTGCTGTGTAAGTCACCACATTTGGAACTAAACCTTCTCGAGGCATCTCGTTGAAAAGTTTCAGAGCATCATCTACCTTTCCTGATATGCATTCCCCGTGTACAAGTGAGGTGTATGTATAGAGATCAGGTTTTAGGCCTTTACATTCCATAACATTCTTTAGCTTATATGCTTCCTTCATCATACCCTTCTTGCAATAACCATCTATCAGGGTATTGTACGTTGCCGTATTAGGCTTAACTCCCTTTGTTTCCATCTCACGAAGTGTCCTTTTTGCTTCAACAAAATTTCCTTCCTTAGAATAAATACTAATCAAAGTTGTATGAGCAACTTCGTTTGGAGCTACGCCTCGATCCACCATTGAGAACAACCACGTCTTTGCTTCCTCGCACCGATCTAACTTACACAATCCAGTAGCAATTATGTTATAAACATATACATCAGATTCATACCCTTTGCCCTCCCTAATTTTCTGCAGCCTCCATGCTTCATCTATATTACCTTGCTTACAGTAACCATCCATCATTGTATTAAATATAACTGGACCTATATCAATCCCCTTACTTTGCATCTCATTAAGTAAAACTTCAGCAGCTTGCATCTGTCCAGCCTTGCACAAGCAATTTATCAAAGCTCCATATGTGTGAGCATTCGGGACGAGACCCCTCTCCACCATTTCATCAAACACTGAAAATGCTTTTTTGACATTACCTAACTTACTACAACCACTAATCATAGAGGTGCATAAATGAACATCTGGCTCTATGCCTTTCCCTTCTATTTCCCTAAACAACCTCTCAACCTCTTTAAGATTGCCAATATTACAATACCCGTCAATCAGAAGAGTATAACTCGTCACATCAAGATCCAACCCCTCTTTCTCCATTGCCATCAAAATCTCCTTCAGAGCCACAAAATCTGGCTTTTTCATACAAGCATCTAATAATGTATTGTAAGTGTACACATTTGGTTTCACCCCTTTACTAACCATTTCATCCATGAGTTTTCTTGCCTTGCTAACCTCTCCTACTTTACACAACCCGTCTATTACCATCGTCATAGAATACACTGTAATTCTCACATCAAATTCAACCATCATCTCGAAAAACTCAACCAGCGAGTCATACTGTTTTCGCCTTTTCATAGCAAGTAAGTAAACCATACAAGATCTATCATCTATTTCAAACCCACCATTCTTCATATACTCAAAAACCTCAAGAGCTTCCTTAAACCTCATACTATCAACATAAACCCTAAACAACATGTCAAACATCTTCCCCATAACTTTATGTTCTACATGATTCTCCCCCAAAAAAGAAGCTATTTCTAAAATTGGTTTCCTTAAACTATCATCAGAAGCAACAGTATGCAATATACTTTTGGCTTCAGCAAACTTCCTGGCTTTAAACAAGCGCAAAAACAAGGCAATATGTGATTCAAGATTGGGTCTTTCGAAAGATTGATTTTTTTGGAGAAATTTGAAGAAACTTAAACAAGATTGTGTAGGGACAGATGGGTTTGAAAAAACAAGATGGGTTACTTGGGGATTAAGGTAGGAAGTTAGAGATGGGGGGATTTCCTTTGTAGAACTGAAATTTATCAGAGTATTGGAGATCAATTTAGCAATTTCTTCATTTGGTTTTTTGGAAAAAAGTTGTTTTGCAGTTTGGTAAAACTTTTGAGTCGACATTTGAGAATAAAGCTGAAATTTTTACAATGGAAGTTTTATGGGTTTAAAGAGATTACCGGAAGGATGACACTGATGACGTGACGGAGTCCAGTTCCCGGCGAGGTTTTGTTTCTTCAGTAACTGGGGAAGACGGCGTCAGCTGATTTTTATCCCTTTTATAGTTTTGAAAGAGTTGAAATTTGGCCCAAATGCTTCTTGAAACATCCATTAAGTCCCTTTTTTAAAGTTGTGTTTTTGTTTTTTGGGTTCCCGCTCATCTGTTATTCACATTGAATTCCGATTAAAATTAAAATTTACGTCAAAAAATTTCACATTAAGGATAAAGCGCTTCATAAGTTCTACAGAAAGTTCCCATTGAGGATAAAGCGCTCCCTAAGTTCCAGGGAAACTAGAACTTGAAACTCTGATCAAGGATGAAGGTGTGTGATTAGTGATAACTCCTCTTCATTGACTCATTGATTAAAAAATGTCAAGGCTTTCTCATGGTGAAAAACACAATTATCAAGTTTGGCTTTGCGTATTTTTAAGGGAAAATGGTCTGAAAAATACTCTAACTTTGATCGAAATTGCTGTTATGATACCAAACTTTGGAAATGACCTTTTACCCCCTCACTATTTAATAAGGTATTTTAAAAGTATATATGTGCATACGTGGACATCATAAATATTGCATCATTTTAAATAGTAATGTGTCTATGTGGACACATATATACCTTTAAAATACACTATTAAATAGTGCAGGGGGTAAAAGGTCTTTCATAAAATTTGATATCGTAACAGCAATTTCGACCAAAGTTGAAGTACTTTTCAGACCCTTTTCCCTATTTTTAATTTTATCATCTATTTTTCTTTTTATTTTGTTGATTTTAAAGCGAGAAAAAATGAATGTCATTATTTCACATCACATAATATTCCTAAATAAAAGCATAAGAATTTCCAAAATATACAACAATGTTTAATACATTCCCAAACAAAATAGTGAGGCTGCATCCCAGTTACACATTCCTTTTGTTTTACAAACCCTTGTTGATTCTAAACTTTGTTCACGAAGGAACTGAACTTTTCAAGGTAAAAACATATCATTAGAATGTGGCATAAATGCAGTATTGTCATGCTCTACTTCCACTTCAGTTCTTTCAACATTGTCTTCACCTTTTCGACGTTTTCATAGCTCAGCATCTTCATCAACACTTCTCTTTCAACAATCTCTTCAGAGCTTACAACTCGCCGTTCCACTCAACTGTAATTGAATCTTCTCTCTATACTATATCTGAAAAAGTTAAGTGTATCTACAGACAGATACCAATTGTCTTCACAAATACAGAAAAAGAGGGAAGTTGGTGACCAGAGTCTCTGCAAGGAAAATGAGGAATGTAGAAGGAGAACTTCACAGTACTCCACTGATGATCGAGCACATCCAGCTAAAATAGTCCTTATATGAGTGCCAGAAAATGTCTTTGAAGGTACTGTAGACTGCATCAGAGGACATAACATATTCAGAATTTAATAAGTCGCAACTGTAACGTACTAGAAAGGTGTAAAAGAGAACATACCTATCAAAGTCAAACATTCACGGTCACTCAGTTTATCTGTAATACAAATTTTTGAGAGGAGATATAGATTTAGATGTGCTCAATGTACATCAATCAAACAATATGAAAAAAGATACAAATAATATAGTTATCGGGTGCTTCAATATTTGACAGATGAAACAGAGTTCTAAACTTTACAGACATGTAATAATTCCTTGGAGTGATGAATCAATAGATAGAGGGATCATCCTAGTGCAATGTAGCCAACATAATCTAGTATATACGATATATCCTGATTTGTCAAAGGTCTAGCAAATATTGAAACCATATTAAAGGATGAAGTTCAATGCAAATGGAGTATCGAGAGAAAATTAAGGACTTAGCTCAGTATATAGCCACAGATTGAAGGAGTATTTTAATTATGGCAGAAGGAAGGTTTCTGAATATTTACCTAAATAATCACACTGAAGTCTAGACAAAGTCGTGTGGGACAACAATGGATTGAAAAAAAGAATATTATCGCAAAAATCATACTAAAAACTGATTCCAAGGGCCAAGGGGAATGGGTTGTTCCCTTGGAAGATCTCGTCTTTAGTGAGAGACATTATTCGATTAGGAAATGAGATGCAATAGGTTCCGTTTATAAATTCTGATAAGGCAATGCACTAGATGACGTTCTAGCTAACGATGTCGTTGATGCTCAATAATATCTTTCATTTATGTCATTTTGCTACTCAGGTGGCAAAAAATGAATTTTCCATATATCAGATTTAGAATATTGAAACGAAACCAGACACTCATTTGGGTAATCTTCTGTTCTTATAGGAGTCTTATGTAACACTAAAGTAGAGTTGTTACCTCTTCTACATGCTAGATGCTACATATAGGTAGGATATACATGTATCACCAAGGTTGGAAAATGGCAAAGGTATATCATTGGGTACTGCGATTAAAAGAATGAGAAGATTATTACTTATGACAATGGTGAATGGAACTCTTTAAGGATCATCTGTATGTCTCAGACCTTCCAAATTTGAATTTGAACGCAAAGGCATGAAATTCGCGTAGGATCAGAGGACTTCATTATCTTCATACTTTTCAGCAGGTAATTATCTGCTTTGACGTCAAATCTCCAAACCTATTGCTTGATAAAAATCTCAGGGCTAAAGTTTTTGTTTTTGGACTATCAAGAATTGGTCCAGAAATTGATCAAACACGTGTAGGTAATGGCTTACTGCAGTGGAAGGAAGTTTTTTATTACTTGATCCAGAGTATTTTACAAGGCAACAACTAACTGGGAATGGGTATAGTTGTTGTGAGAAATATAGGAAAATAATATTATTGAATTGTTGTTGTGTCTACATTGAGACCCTATTTATAGACACTACAATACAATCCTTTACTAAGTAGGATACTATTTAGCATTCCTATTTCTATACCTATTCTAATAGGATTGTATAAATCTATTCCTATTCTAATAAGATTGTAAAAACCTATTCTTATTCTAATTGGATTGTATAAACATATTCCTATTCTAACACTCCCCCTCAAGCTAGTGCATACAATTCATGTACCTAGCTTGTTACAAATGTAATTAGCATGAGGACCGATGAGGGGCTTGGTGAGGTATCTGCAAGTTGATCAACCGACTTCACAAAATTGACAATCAATCTCAATGTGCTTAATCTCAATGTGCTTGGTCTCCTCATGAAATATTGAATTTGATGCATAATGCCGATAAAACACAGATAAAATTACAGTGTTGGAACTTCCCAAACCAAGCTTGCAAAGTCTGTTTCAGATCATAGAGTGACTTACGTAATCAACATACAAGGCTACTAAACTCCCCCTGAGCAACAAAATTAGGTGGTTGCTCCATATAGACTTCTTCACAATGCAGCGGTCGTTGTAAGTGCTCAAAATCTAGTATAAAGTATATGGATCATGTTGGAATCAATAGACGAGTCGATATTAAACAAGAAAGTCACCGAAAAACTAGCCGGAACATGCTCATATGCCGGAGTATTAGATTTGATGGCTAAAAGTGGTCACAATCTAACAAATAATATTATATTGGTAGGGTCGGAATGATGTCACGACCCAACTAGAAAATAAAAATTATATAGGATAGTTTGAATTGATGGAACGATCCCATTAAAAGATAGAAATAATATGGGTAAAGTCGGAATGATGACACGACCCTACTAAAAAAAATAAAAAATTATACGGGTAGGGTTGGACTGATGGCACAACCCTACGCAAATCAGATTTGAGGAGTCACCGGAAAGACGAATGGAACTATGCAAATCAAATCTGAGGAGTCACTGAAAAGACACATGATGCTATGCAACTCAGATATGAGAAAGTAGTTTGGAAAAATCCACGGTACTACACAAATTAAATATGAAAAGTAGTCCGAAGAGATGCACGGTGCTACGCAAATCATATATGCCAAAAAAGGTAGTCACCGGAAGGATGACACGATGCTACACAAAATAAATATGAAAAAATAGTCACTGAAAAGATCACATGATGCTACACAAATCAGATATGAGAAAGTAGTCACCGAAATGATGTCACGATGCTACACAAATTAATTATGAAAAAGTAGTCATCGGAATGATGGCACGGTGCTACACAAATTAATTATGAAAAAGTAGTCACCAGAATGATGGCACGGTGCTACACAAATTAAATATGAAAAGTAGTCACCGAAATGATGGCACGGTGCTACACAAATTAGATATGAGAAAATAATCACCAGAAAGATACACGATGACCCAACTTTTGCTAACATAATCGTTGGCCGGACGGGCATCATATATGGATAATAGCCGCCCGCCGGCAGCGGAAGCTCTTTGATTGTTTACCAAGATCGTAGAGGCTCTGATACCATGTGAAGATATGACACCTGCGCCTAACTCAACCTCAAAAGCTAGCTCATGAGGAAAGGTTTGTCCAAGTCCATATAGGGAGACCAAATTCCCATCCCTATATCGATGTGGGATTTCTTAACACTCTCCCGCACGCCCATACCTCAACTGGAGCGTGAACACTTCTAAATGGGGGCCCAACATCGGTGAACAATAAATTGGGATGAGCCTGGCTCTGATACCATGTGAGAAATATAGGAAAATAATATTATTGAATTGTTGTTGTGTCTACATTGAGACCTTATTTATAGACACTACAATACAATCATTTACTAAGTAGGATACTATTTAGTATTCCTATTTCTATTCCTATTCTAATAGGATTGTATAAATCTATTCCTATTCTAATAGGATTGTAAAAATCTATTTTTATTCTAATTGGATTGTATAAACCCATTCCTATTCTAACAGTTGTCAATCTCGAATTGTAGGCAAGATAAAACTAGTCTTTGCTAAATTTTGTAAAGACTTCTAAAAAATGCTTGTTCTGGTGTAAATTGACCCACCATGCGAGAAGTTATATGTATTGGAGCTCCAAGAAAATGATAAAAGGTAGTCACTTTGTTTTTCTTCTTCTTCCTAATGAAGGTACCTGACTGTTAAGTCACATGACCGCAGTAAAAAGGTGATCCAGCTTCTATATTACATGCTAAAATTTCGGTCTTTGATATAACCGTATAAAAATGATTAGAAGCTAGGCCACTCAACCAAAAAAGTAACAAAACCTAAAATTTGTAATACATCCCCACCAGCATCTCTAGAGTAACACACTTCTTTTGTTCTGGTTCTTCCATTTTCAAGAGAATTATGTACTGGACGACCTAGGAAGCAATACTGCTTTAAGAACAAACATGTAGCGGAACATTTTGAACCAAATGCCTTAAAAGTTGAAATTACACACTAAGCAAGTGAATTCCCATCATGACTTCGTAATGAACAACATTTATCTTTAAAGCCCACAGTTATTTAATCTCATGGTTGATATTTCATGTTTATTCAATTTTTTTTTATAAAGGTAACAGTATGTTGATTCTAATAATAGCAAGTTGTTATATTCTAATGTCATCTGAATAGTAAAACGGTAGCTTTCTCTCTAGAATTCTCATCAACGATAACTTTCGTCCACAATCTGAACGCGCCTCCGTTATGGAGCTGCTAGATGCCGGTCAACCGACGCTTATCACTCAGCCCAAGGACCCCACTAAGGGTCCGATGATGGTGAAGGATGATGAAGTACAGAAACCTCTTACAAAGAGGCATTTTCTGGAGCCCTAAATATGGAAAAGGCACAATCTACGGCTCCAGTGATAGCAAAACATACGACTCATAACGGTGAGCCGGCAATGATTTTTAATGCTTCTGATTATTACGGAGTAATGACGGATGAATGTAAATTAACTTTGGTCGGCAAATTCACGATGGGGAGGCCGGAAATTCAGACTATTAGATCGAAATTCTTGGAGCAAACTCCTCTAAAAGGTAAAGTTCGAATAGATGCATATGACTATCGCCATGTATTTATAGATTTCAATAATGAGCTGGATTTTAATGCTGTTTATTTCAAAAGATTCATGGATATTGCGGGATCTCTTATGCACATGTTCAAGTGGTCTCCAGACTTCGACCCCAATGAAGAGACCTCTTTAGCTCCTATCTGGGTACTATTACCGGAATTGAAATTGCATTTATTCAAATGGGACTACCTTAAGCAAATACTGGCAGCAGTTGGTACCCCTTTGAAGGAAGATTTGGCAACTATAGGTAAATCTAGACCTCATTTGGCTAAGGTAAGGGTAGAAGTTGATTTGTTGAAACCTTTACTGGACTCCATTTGGGTTGGATTAGAAGGAGATGGAGCTGGTAGAAA
>JAJOOS010015805.1:0-13963 GCA_029582725.1 Solanum chiquidenum
TATGCATGGTAAGTGCACTTTGTGTGACCTTAAGGTGGTGTCTTAGTGTGGGTGATGGTATGGGACGTTGCCCATACATTGCACAAAGGTAATGCTTAAGGGTTACTTAGGGTGGACGACCAAGGCAAGAAGGTAAAGGTAAATGGGTTATGTATGTTTATCAGGTATTGTGAAGCATATGATTTAGTATCTTTTGTTGTGACTTGTAAGGTGCCTATTATGTTGATGTTCATGAGATTTTATCAAAAATGGCTTGAAAGCATAGCTTCCAAACAAATGTCTTTTTTAGCATGTTTTGCATACCCTCATACTTAGTACTTGTGTTGTAGTAACCTCTTTCTTCCATTTTAGTACCAGTGTAGGTTGTGGTAACTAGGAGGAGATTGTGCTTTGGAGTTGCTTGGATTGCTTCACTTTTCCAAGCCTTTGGTAGGTCCTCAAGATTCGAGGACTATGTTTAGAAGTTTCTTAGTCATTGTAATAAACACTTAACTTTCATTTCGTTTGTAAAGGGCCGTGTCCTTTAATACGTTTTAAGTTCTTGTCTAAGATTGGCTAAAGAGACTTAGTAGTTCCGCTTGCGTATTGATGTTTTCAAATGTTGATGACTCTTGAAGTCTTATGGTTTTATTGAATAAAAGTTTTAAATTCTTAGTGATTTTTATGATCTATGCGATGAATGAATGCTAAGGCTTGTATAAGACCTTCGTGAGGTCGAATACGCATGTAACGATTAGGGGGTGCTCTCGGGTCATTACAGTTTTGGCCGTTAGGGTCAACTGGATCCATAGCTAAGGTCTTAATGGACATCCATGAAAATTCTTTGCAAAAATAACCTCGGAATTCTTGATCACCAAAAGAGATGGTGAACTATAGCACACGAAAATTGGCAAAATGGGAGGTTTACTTGCTCCGGGGATCGTTTGACCTTGTAAATGGGCCATTTTAGCCAATAATGCCAACATGCTTAAAATCAATGGTCTTAACGAACGTCCATGAAAAATATTGGTAAAAATGACGTCGAAATTCTGGATCACCAAAAAAAATGGTGAACTATAGCACACGAAAATCGGCAAGAATGGGAAGTTTACATGCTTTAGGGATCGTTTGACCTTATAAATGAGCCGTTTTAGCCGTCAGGGCCAATTGGATCCATAACTAAGGTCTTAACGAACATCCATAAATTTTTTTGGAAAAAATGACATCGAAATTCTGGATCACCAAAAAATCCATCGACTATAACAGACGAAAATTAGAAAAATTGGGGGTTTACCTGCTCCGGGGATCTTTTGACCTTGTAAATGGGCCGTTTTGTCCGTCAGGGCCAACTGGCTCTATATCTAAGGTTTTAACGGACATCCATGAAAAATTTCGGCAAAAATGACATCAGAATTCTGGATCGCTAAAAAAGATGGTGAGCATAGCACAAAAAAATCGGCAAAATGGGGAGTTTACCTTCTCCAGGGATCGTTTGACCCTGAAAAGAGGCCGTTTTGGCCGTCAGGTCCAACTGGCTCCATATCAAAGGACTTAACGGATGTCCATGAAAAATTTCGATAAAAATGACGTCGGAATTTTGGATCACCAAAAAAGATGGTGAACTATAGCATACGAAAATCAACAAAATGGGGACTTTACCTTCTCTGGAGCTCGTTCGACCTTGAAAATAGGCCGTTTTGGCAATCAAGGCCAACATGGCTCTATAACTAAGGTCTTAACGAATGTCCATGAATTTTTTTGGCAAAAATGATGTTGGATTTTTAGTTCACCAAAAAAGATGGTGAACTATAGCAAGTAAAAATCGGCAAAATTAGGGTTTACCTGCTTTGGGGATCCTTTGACCTTGTAAATGGGTTGTTTTGGCCGTCAAGGCCAACTGGCTCCATAGCTAAGGTCTTAACGGATGTCCTTGAACAATTTGGGCAAAAATGTCGTAGGACTTCTGGATCATCAAAAAATCCATGGACAAGCACACGAAAATGGGTCGTTTGGCCGTCAAGTCCAACTAGCTCCACAACTATGGGGCTCGGTTGACCTTGAAAATGGGTCGTTTGGCCGTCAAGTCCAACTAGCTCCACAACTAAGGTCTTAACATACGTCCATTAAATTTTTTGGCAAAAATGTCATCAGTTGTAGATCAACAAAAACGTTGGTGAACTATAGCACACGAAAATCGGCAAAATGGGGGGGGGTTTACTTGCTTTGGGGATAGTTTGACCTTGTAAATGTGTCGTTTTAGCTGTCAAGGCCAACTGGATCGATATATAAGGTCTTAATGGATGTCCATGAAAAGTTTTGGCAATATTGACGTCGTAAAATCTAGATCACCAAAAAAAATGCTAAACTATAGCACACGAAAATCAGCAAACTGGGGGGTTTACCTGCTCCGAGGCTCGTTTGACCTTGTAAATGGGCCATTTTGGCCAATAGGTTCAATATCTATGGTCTTAACAGATGTCCATGAAATTTTTTGGCAAAAATGACATCGGAATTCTGGATCACCAAAAAAGATGGTGAACTATAGGACATGAAAATTGGCAAAATAGGGGGTTTACCTGCTCTGGGCTCGTTTGACCTTGAAAATGGGCCATTTTGGCTATTAGGGCCAACTTGCTCCATAACTAAGGTCTTAACGGATGTCCATGAAAAAGTTTGGCAAAAATGACGTCGGAATTCCGATTCACCAAAAAAGATGGTGAACTATAACACGTGAAAATTGGTAAAATTAGGGTTTACTTGCTTTGGGGATCCTTTGACCTTGTAAATGGTCTGTTTTAGCCGTCAGGGCCAATTGGCTCCATAGTTAAGGTCTTAACAGATGTTCATGAAAAAATTTGGCAAAAATTACGTCAGAATTCTGGATTACCAAAATAGATCGTAAACTATAGCATACAAAAATTGGCAAAATAGGGGGTTTATGTGCTCTAGGGCTCGTTTGACCTTGAAAATGGGTTGTTTTGACCGTCAGGGCTAACTGTCTCCATAGCTAAGGTCCTAATGGATGTCCATGTAAACTTTCGGCAAAAATGACATCGGAATTCTGGATCACCAAAAAATATGGTGAATATAGGACATGAAAATTGGCAAAATGGGGGGTTTACCTGCTCTAGGGCTCGTCTGACCTTGAAAATGGGCCGTTTTGGTCATCAGGGCTAACTGGCTCCATAGCTAAGGTATTAACGGATCTCCATGAATTTGTTTTGCAAAAATAACATCGGAATTCTGTATCACCAAAAAAGATGGTGAACTATAGCACCCAAAAATTGAAAAAATAGGGGGTATAGTTGCTCCGGGGTTCGTTTGACCTTGTAAATAGGCCCCTTTGGCCAACAGTGCCAACTAGCTCCATAGCTATGGTCTTAATGAATGTCCATGAAATTTTTTGTCAAAAATGACGTTGGAATTCTGGATCACCAAACAATCCAGGGACTATAGCCCGCGAAAATTGGCAAAATGGGGGGTTTACTTGTTGCGGGGCTTGTTTGACCATGTAAATGGGCCGTTTTGGCTGTCAAGGCCAATTGGCTCAATAGCTAAGGTCATAATGGATGTCCACGAAATATTTTGGCAAAAATGACATCAAAATTTTGGATCACCAAAAAAAAAGGTGAACTATATAGCACACCAAAATCGGTAAAATAGGGTTTTACCTGTTCTCGACTCGTTTGACCATGTAAATGGGCCGTTTTAGCCATCAAGGCCAACTGGCTCTTAACGAACGTCCACAAACATTTTTGGCAAAAATCACATCGGAAATCTGGATCACCAAAAAATATGTTGAACTATAGCAAACAAAAATAGGCAAAATAGGGGGTTTACCTCCTTTGGGGCATGTTTGACCTTAAAAATAGGCCATTTTATCCTTCAGAGACAACTGGATCCATAACTAATATCTTAACGGACATCCATGAAAAATTTCATCAAAAATGACATCGGAATTCTGGATTACCAAAAAAGATGGTGAACTATAGCACACGAAAATCGGTAAAATAGGGGGTTTACCTGCTCTGGGGTCCTTTGACCTTGAAAATGGGTCATTTTGGCCGTCAAGGCCAACTGGATCCATAGCTAAGGTCTTAACGGACGTCTATGAAAATTTTTGACAAAAATGACATCAAAATTCTGGATCACCAAAAAAGATGGTGAACTATAGCACACAAAAATTGGTAAAATGGGGGGTTTACATGCTCCGAGGATCGTTTGACCCTGAAAATGGGCCATTTTGGCCGTCAGGGCCAACTGGCTCCATAGCCAAGGTCAGAACAGAAGTCCATGAAATTTTTTAGCAAAAATGACGTCGGAATTCTAGATCACCAAATAAGATGGTGAACTATAGCACATGAAAATCGGCAAAAATGGGAAGTTTACATGCTTTACGGATCGTTTGACCTTATAAATGGACCGTTTTAGCCGTCAGGGCCAACTTGATCCATAACTAAGGTCATAACGAATATCCATGAATTTTTTTGGAAAAAATGACATCGGAATTCTGGATCACCAAAAAATCCATCGACTATAACAGACGAAAATTAGAAAAATTGGGGGTTTACCTGCTCCGGGGATCGTTTGACCTTGTAAATGGGCCGTTTTGGCCGTCAGGGCCAACTGGCTCTATATCTAAGGTTTTAACGGACATCCATGAAAAATTTCGGCAAAAATGACATCAGAATTCTGGATCGCTAAAAAAGATGGTGAGCATAGCACAAAAAAATCGGCAAAATGGGGAGTTTACCTTCTCCAGGGATCGTTTGACCCTGAAAAGAGGCCGTTTTGGCCGTCAGGTCCAACTGGCACCATATTAAAGGACTTAACGGATGTCCATGAAAAATTTTGATAAAAATGACGTCGGAATTTTGGATCACCAAACAAGATGGTGAACTATAGCATACGAAAATCAACAAAATGGGGGGTTTACCTGCTCCGGGGATCGTTTGACCTTGAAAATGGGCCGTTTTGGCAGTCACGTCCAACTGACTCCACAGCTAAGGACTTAACGGATGTCCATGAAATTTTTTGGCAAAAATAACGTTGGAATTCTGGATCACCAAAAAAGATGGTGAACTATAGTACACGAAAATAGGCAAAATGGGGAGTTTACCTGCTCCGGGGATTATTTGACCTTGAAAATGGGATGTTTTGGAAGTCAGGGCCTACTGGCTCCATATATAAGGTCTTAACGGACGTCCATGAAATATTTTGGCAAAAATGACGTTGGAATTCTTTATCACCAAAAAATTCATGGACTATAGCACGCGAAAATTGGCAAAATGGGGGGTTTACTTGCTCTGGGGCACGTTTGACCTTGTAAATAGGCTGTTTTGGTTGTTGGGGCCTACTGGCTCCATACCTAAGGTAATAAGGGATGTCCATGAAAAATTTCAACAAAAATGACATGCGAATTTCAGATCACCAAAAAAAATGATGAACTTTAGCACATGAAAATCAACAAAATAGGGGGTTTACATGCTCCGAGGTTCATTTGATCTTGAAAATGGGCCACTTAAGCCGTTAGGGCCAACTAGTCCCATAGCTAATGTCTTAACGAACGTCCATAGATAAGGTCATAATGGATGTCCACAAAATATTTCAGCAAAAATGACATCAAAATTCTGGATCACCAAAAAAAATGGTGATATATAGACCACGAAAATCGTTAAAATGGGGGGTTTACCTGCTCCGGGGTTTGTTTGACCATGAAAATGGGCCGTGTTGGCCGTTAGGGCCAACTGGCTCCAAAGCTAAGGTCTTAAAGGATCTCCATTAAAAGTTTGGGCAAATATGACGTCGCAATTCCGGATCAACAAAAAAGATGGTGAACTATAGCACAAGAAAATCGGCAAAATGGAAGGGTTTACTTGCTTTGGGGTTCGTTTGACCTTGTAAATGGGCCATTTTAGCCGTCAGGGCCTACTGGCTCCATATCTAAAGTCTTAACGGACGGCCATGAAATTTTATTGCAAAAATGTCGTCGCTATTACGGATCACCAAAAAAGATGGTGAACTATAGCACACAAAAATTGGCAAAATGGGAGGTTTACCTGCTTCAGGGATCGTTTGACCTTGAAAATGGGCCGTTTTACCGTCAGGGCCAACTGGCTCCATAACTAAGGTCTTAAGTGACGTCCATGAAAATTTTTGGAAAAATTGATGTTGGAATTCTGAATCACCAAAAAGTCAATGGACTATCGCACACGAAAATCGGCAAAATGGGGGGTTTACCTGCTTTGGAATCGTTTGACCTTGTAAATGGGCCATTTTGGCCGTCAGGACCAACTAGCTCTATATCTAAAGTCTTAACAGACATCCATGAAAAAGTTTGCCAAAAAGGACATCTGAATTCCGCATCACAAAAAAAAATGGTGAACTATAGCACACGAAAATCAGCAAAATGGGAGGTTTACCTGCTCCGAGGCTCGTTTGACCTTGAAAATGGACTGTTTTGGCCGTCAGGTCCAACTGGCTCCATAGCGAAGGACTTAACAGACGTCCACGAATTTTTTTTGCAAAAATTAGGTTGGAATTCTGGATCACCAAAAAAGATGGTGAACTATGGCATACAAAAATCTGTAAAATAGTGGGTTTACCTGTTTTGGGGTTCGTTTGACCTTGAAAATGGTCCGTTTTGGCCGTGAGGGCCAACTGGCTCCATAACTAAGTGTTAACGAACGTCCATGAAATATTTTGGCAAAAATGACATCGTAATTTAGGATCACCAAAAATTTCATCGACTATAGCATATGAAAATAGGCAAAATATGGACTTTACCTACTTCGGGGGTTGTTTGACCTTGTAAATGGGCAGTATTTTCCATTAGGGAAACCTAGCTCCATCGCTAAGGTCTTTACGGACGTCCATGAAGAATTTCGGCAAAAATGACGTTAGAATTCTTGATGACCAAAATAGATGGTCAACTATAATATAAGAAAATCGGCAAAGTGGACTGTGTACCTGCTTTGGGGCTTGTTTGACATTGTAAATGGGACGTTTTTGCCGTCAGGGCCAACTGACTCCATTGTTAAGGTCTTAACAGACGTCCATGAAACTTTTTGGCAAAAATGACATCGGAATTCTTGATTACCAAAAAGTCAATGGACTATTGCACACGAAAATCGGCAAAATGGGGGATTTACATGTTCTGGGATCATTTAACCTTTTATATGGGCTATTTTGGCCATTAGGGATAATTGGCTCCAAAGATAAGGTCTTAACAGACGTGAATGAAAAATTTCGGCAAAAATTACGTCGGAATTTCGGATCACCAAAATAGATGGCCAACTATAACACACGAAAATCGGCAAAATTGGGAGTTTACCTGCTCCGGGGATCGTTTGACCTTGAAAATGGATCGTTTTGACAGCAGGGCCAACTGTCTCCATACAAAAGGTATTAACGGACGTCCATGATTTTTTTTTTCAAAAACAACGTCACAATTCCAGATCACCAAAAATGTTGGTGAATTGTAGAACATGAAAATTGGCAAAATATGGGGGGCTTCCCAGCTTTGGGGATCATTTGACCATGAAAATGGGCCGTTTTGGCCGTCAGGTACAACTGGCTCCATAGCTAAGGTCTTAACGGACGTCCATGAAATTTTTTAGCAAAAATGACATCGGAATTTTTGATTCAACAAAAAAAATGGTGAACTATAGTACACGAAAAAAGGCAAAATGAGGTGTTTATTGCTTTGGGGATCGTTTGACCTTATAAGTGGGCCATTTTGGCCGTCAGGGCCAAATGGCTTCAAAGCTAAGGTCTTAACGGACGTCTACGATTTTTTTTTGCAAAAATGACGTCGGAATTAGGGATCACTAAAAAAGATGGTGAACTATAGCACACGAAAATTGGCAAAATGGGGGGTTTCCCTGCTCCGGGGATCATTGATCTTGTAAATGGGCCGTTTTGTCCATCAAGGCCAACTAGCTCCATAGCTAAGGTCTTAATAGATGTCCATTAAAGTTTTAGCAAATATGACGTCGGAATTCCGGATCAACAAAAATGATGGTGAACTATAGCACACGAATATCGGCAAAATGGGGGGTTTACTTGCTTTGGGGCTCGTTTGTCCTTGTAAATGAGTTGTTTTAGCCGTCAAGGCCAACTAGCTCCATAACAAAGGTCTTAACGGACAATCATGAATTTTTTTGCAAAAATGAAGTTGGAATTACGGATCACCAAAAAATATGGTGAACTATAGCACACAAAAATTGGCAAAATAGGAGGTTTACTTGCTCTGGGGATCGTTTGACATTGTAAATGGGCCATTTTGGCCGTCAGGGCCAACTGGCTCTACATCTAAGGTGCTAACGGATATCCGTGAAAAATTTTGGTAAAAATGTCAACTGAATTCTGGATGACAAAAAAAGATGGTGAACTATAGCACCCAAAAATTGGCAAAATAGGGGGTTTACCTGCTCCGGGGCTCGTTTGACCTTTAAAATGGGCCATTTTGGCCGTCAGGTCCAACTGGCTCCATAGCTAATGACTTAACAAACATCCACGAATTTTTGTTTGCATAAATGACGTCGGAATTCAGGATCACCAAAAAAGATGGTAAATTATAGCACCTGAAAATCGGCAAAATGGGGGGTTCACCTGCTCCGGGGCTCGTTTGACCTTGAAAATGGGACGTTTTGGCCATTAGGGCCAACTGGCTCCATAACTAAGTCATAACTGACGTCCATGAAGTTTTTTGGAAAAAATGACGTCGCAATTTAGGGTCACCAAAAAATCCATGGACGCACATGCAAATAGGCAAAATAGAGGTTTTACCTACTTCTGCGGTCGTTTCACCTTGTAAATGGGTCCTTTTATCCGTTAGGGAAAGCTAGCTCCATATCTAAGGTCTTAACGGACGTCCATGAAAAATTTCAACAAAAATGACATCGAAATTCTGGATCACAAAAATATATGGTGAACTATAGCACCAGAAAATCGGCAAAAAAATGGGTTAACCTGCTCCGGTGATCATTTGACCTTGAAAATAAGTCGTTTTGGCCGTCAGGACCAACTGGATCCAAAGATAAGGTCAGAGTGGATGTAAATGAAAAATTTCAGCAAAAATGACGGCAGAATTCTGGATCACCAAAAAAGATGGTGAACTATATCACACGAAAATCAGCAAAATAGGGAATTTACATGTTCCAGGGTTCATTTGACCTTGAAAATGGGCTGCTTTTGCAGTCAGGGCCAACTGACTCCATAGCTAAGGTCTTAACGGACGTCCATGTAAATTGTTGGAAAAAATGACGTTGGAATACAGGATCACCAAAAAATCCGTGGAATATAGCACACGAAAATTGGTAAAATTGGGGGTTTACTTGCTCCGTGGATCGTTTGACCTTGTAAATAGGCCGTTTTGGCTGTCAGGGCCAACTGGCTCCATAGATAACGTCTTAACGGATGTCCACGAAAAATTTCAGCAAAAATGACTTCAGAATTCCGGATCACCAAAAATAATAGTTATATATAGCACACGAAAATCGTTAAAATGAGGGGTTTACCTGCTCCGGGGTTCGTTTGACCATGAAAATGGGCCGTGTTGGCCGTCAGGGCCAACTAGCTCCAAAGCTAAGTCTTAAAGGATCTCCATTAAAAGTTTGGGCAAATATGACATCGCAATTCCGGATCAACAAAAAAGATGGTGAACTATAGCACAAGAAAATCGGCAAAATGGGGGAGGGAGGGGGGGCCTTACAGGCTTTGAGGTTCGTTTGACCTTGTAAATGGGTCGTTTTAGCCGTCAGGGCCAACTGGCTCCATAGCTAAAGTCTTAACGGACGTAAATGAAATTTTATTGCAAAAATGACGTCGCAATTACGGATCACCAAATAAGATGGTGAACTATAACACACAAAAATTGGCAAAATGGGAGGTTTACCTGCTCCAAGGATCATTTGACCTTGAAAATGGGCCGTTTTGGCTGGCAGGGCCAACTGGATCCATAGCTAAGGTCTTAACGGACGTCCATGAAAAATTTCGGCAAAAATGATGTCGAAATTCTGAATCACCAAAAAGTCAATGAACTATCGCACGCGAAAATTAGCAAAACAGGGGGTTTACCTGCTTTGGGGATCGTTTGACCTTGTAAATGAGCCGCTTTAGCCGTTAGGACCAACTTGCTCTATATATAAAGTCTTAACAGACATCCATGAAAAAGTTCACCAAAAAGAACATCTGAATTCCGCATCACCAAAAAAGATGGTGAACTATAGCACACGAAAATCAGCAAAATCAGGGGCTTACCTGCTCCGAGGCTCGTTTGACTTTGAAAATGGACCGTTTTGGCCATTAGGTCCAACTGGCTTCATAGCAAAGGACTTAACAGACGTCCACAAATTTGTTTTGCAAAAATTACGTTTGAATTCCTGATCACCAAAAGAGATGGTGAACTATGGCACACGAAAATCTGTAAAATGAGGGGTGAACCTGTTTCGGAGTTCGTTTGAACTTGAAAATGGTGCGTTTTGGCTGTCAGGGCCAACTGGCTCCATAACTAAGTCTTAATGAACGTCCATGAAATTTTTTGGCAAAAATGATATCGTAATTTAGGATCACCAAAAATTTCATAGACTATAGCACATGAAAATAGGCAAAATATGGGTTTTACCTGCTTTGGCGGTTGTTTGACCTTGTAAATAGGCCGTATTTTCCGTTAGGGAAACCTAACTTCATAGCTAGGGTCTTTACGGACGTCCATGAAAAATTTCGGCAAAAATGACGTTGGAATTCTTGATGACCAAAATAGATGGTCAACTATAACATTAGAAAATCGGCAAAGTGGACTGTGTACCTTCTTTGGGGCTTGTTTGACCTTGTAAATGCGCCGTTTTGGCCGTCAGGGCCAACTGACTCCATTGTTAAGGTCTTAACAGACGTCCATGAAATTTTTTGGCAAAAATGACATCGAAATTCTGGATCACCAAAAAGACAATACTATTGCACCGAAAATTGGCAAAATGGGGGATTTACCTGTTCCGGGGATCGTTTGACCTTTTAAATGGGCTGTTTTGGCAATCAGGGCCAATTGGCTCCAAAGATAAAGTCTTCACAGACGTGAATGAAAAATTTTAGCAAAAATTACGTCGGAATTCTGAATCACCAAAAAAGATGGTGAACTATAACACACAAAAATCGGCAAAATGGGGAGTTTACCTGCTCCGGAGATTGTTTGACCTTGAAAATGGACCGTTTTGACAGCAGGGCCAACTGTCTCCATAGCTAAGGTATTAGCGGACGTCCATGAATTGGTTTTTGCGAAAACAACGTCACAATTCCAGATCACCAAAAATGTTGGTGAACTGTATAACATGAATATTGGCAAAATGGGGGGTTTCCCTGCTTTGGGTATCATTTGACCATGAAAATGGGCCATTTTGGCCGTCAAGGATAACTGGTTCCACAGCTAAGATCTTAATGGACGTCCCTGATATTTTTTAGCAAAAATGACATCATAATTTTTTATTCAGCAAAAAAGATGGTGAACTATAACACACGAAAATAGGCAAAATTGGGGGTTTACTTGCTTTGGGGATCGTTTGACCTTATATGTGGGCCGTTTTGGCCATCAGGGACAAATGGCTTCAAAGCTAAGGTCTTAACGGACGTCCACAATTTTTTTTTGCAAAAATGACGTCGAAATTCTGGATCACTAAAAAAGATGGTGAACTATAGACCACAAAAATCGTTAAAATGGGGGGCTTCCCTGCTCCGGGGATCGTTTGACCTTGTAAATGGGTCGTTTTGACTGTCAGGGACAACTAGCTCCATAGCTAAGGGCTTAAAGGATCTCCATTAAAAGTTTGGGCGAATATGACGTCGCAATTCCGGATCAACAAAAAAGATTGTGAACTATAGCACACGAATATCGGCAAAATAGGGTGTTTACTTGCTTTGTGGCTCGTTTGTCCTTATAAATGAGTTGTTTTAGCCGTCAAGGCCAACTAGCTCCATAACAAAGGTCTTAACGGACAATCATGAATTTTTTTGCAAAAATGAAGTTGGAATTACGGATCACCAAAAAATATGGTGAACATAGCACACAAAAATTGGCAAAATGGGAGGTTTACTTGCTCTGGGTATCGTTTGACATTGTAAATGGGCCGTGTTGGCCGTCAGGGCCAACTGGCTCTACATCTAAGGTGTTAACGGATATCCGTGAAAAAATTTGTTAAAAATGTCAACTGAATTCTGGATGACCAAAAAAGATGGTAAACTATAGCACACAAAAATTGGCAAAATATGGGGTTTACCTGCTCCGGGGATCGTTTGACCTTTAAAATGGGTCATTTTGGCCGTCAGGTCCAACTGGCTCCATAGCTAATGACTTAACAAACATCCACGAATTTTTGTTTGCATAAATGACGTCGGAATTTTGGATCAACAGAAAATATTGTAAATTATAGCACACGAAAATCGACAAAATGGAGGGTTCACCTGCTCCGGGGCTCGTTTGACCTTGAAAATGGGACGTTTTGGCCATTAGGGCCAACTGGCTCCATAACTAAGTCTTAACTGACGTCCATGAATTTTTTTGGAAAAAATGACGTCGCTATTTTGGATCACCAAAAAATCCATGGACTATAGCACATGCAAATAGGCAAAATAGGGGTTTTACCTGCCTCTGCGGTCGTTTCACCTTGTAAATGGGTCCTTTTATCCGTTAGGGCAAGCTAGCTCCATATCTAAGGTCTTAAGAGACGTCCATGAAAAATTTCAACCAAAATGACGGCGAAATTCTGGATCACAAAAATATATGGTGAACTATAGCACCAGAAAATCTACAAAAAAATGGGTTTACCTGCTCCGGTGATCATTTGACCTTAAAAATAAGTTGTTTTGGCCGTCAGGGCCAACTGGATCGAAAGCTAAGGTCAGAGTGGATGTAAATGAAAAATTTCAGCAAAAATGACATCGGAATTTTGGATCACCAAAAAAGACGGTGAACTATATCACACGAAAATTGGCAAAATAGGGAGTTTACATGTTCCAGGGTTCGTTTGACCTTGAAAATGGGTTGTTTTGGCAGTCAGGTCCAACTGACTCCATAGCTAAGGTCTTAACGGAGGTCCATGTAAATTGTTGGCAAAAATGACATTGGAATACTGGATCACCAAAAAATCCATGGACTATAGCACACGAAAATCGGCAAAATTGGGAGTTTACTTGCTCCGTGGATCGTTTGATCTTGTAAATGGGCCGTTTTGGCTGTCAGGGCCAACTGGCTCCATAAATGGGCCGTTTTGGCTGTCAGGGCCAACTGGCTCCATAGATAAAGTCATAACGGATGTCCACGCAAACTTTCAGCAAAAATGACATCAGAATTCTGGATCACCAAAAAAAATTGTGATATATAGCACACGAAAATCGTTAAAATGAGGGGTTTACCTGCTCCGGGGTTCGTTTGACCATGCAAATGGGCCGTGTTGGCCGTTAGGGCCAACTGGCTCCAAAGCTAAGTCTTAAAGGATCTCCATTAAAAGTTTGGGCAAATATGACGTCGTAATTCCGGATCAACAAAAAAGATGGTGAACTATAGCACAAGAAAATCAGCAAAATGGGGGGGGGGGGGTTTACTTGCTTTGGGGTTCATTTGACCTTGTAAATGGGTCATTTTAGACGTCAGGGCCAACTGGCTCAATAGCTAAAGTCTTAACGGACCTCCATGAAATTTTATTGCAAAAATGACGTCGCAATTACGGATCACCAAAAAAGATGGTGAACTATAGCACACAAAAATTGGCAAAATGGGAGGTTTACCTGCTCCAAGGATCGTTTGACCTTGAAAATGGGCCGTTTTGGCCGTCAGGGCGAACTGTCTCCATAACTAAGGTCTTAACAGACGTCCATGAAAATTTTTGGCAAAAATCATGTCAGAATTCTGAATCACCAAAAAATAAATGGACTATCGCACACGAAAGTCGGCAAAATAGAGGGTTTACCTGCTTTGGGGATCGTTTGACCTTGT
>JAJOOS010015806.1:0-11922 GCA_029582725.1 Solanum chiquidenum
AGATGCCTCAACTGTAACATGTTCCATATGTCTGCTTTTACGTCGAGAGTGGGCTCTGAGGTACTTGTATTAAGTATAAGAGTTTGTAAATTCCAGAAATTACCAAAGGGTGGCGGAAGGGCTTTAATGTCACCCGAGATAGCAATATACCTCAAATGAAATAATTGGTTAAAGTCTTTGGAGAAAAGAAATTTGAGAGATTCAACATCCAAGACCCTTATAAGTGGAAATGCCTTGTGAAGGAGTTCGATTTCATTACGAGACAATTCAGTTTGCTTTTGTTTAGAGGAAAAACAGTAGAAAGACCTGACATGTTCTGCAGAAGGTTTTGTGGAGAGAAAGTCACACAGAGTAGATGGTTGAATACATAATCGACGGCAAGTATCTGAGTCCTGTATAGAAGGAAGAGAGTTATCAACTGCTGTACATATTTCTTGAAAAAGCCATTTGTTAGCAGCCTTTCTTCTGCAAAACTCGTGTAACATTTCACGAAGATGACATGTCTTTATTTGACCATCAGACCTCTTTTGCAACAATACCACTAAATTCCTATCAACAAGAACGTTCAAATGATGCTCTGCTATCTCCTCAAGAGTGTATGACTGCTGGGGCTTTATTAACCCTTCCGCAATCCACATGCGAATCAATTTCCAAGCAGGGATATCAAAGCCCTGAGGAAAAATACCACAATATAAAAAGCACATCTGCACTTCTTGAGGCAAACGATCGTAACTCATCTCTACAAATACACCACAATCTCTATTCACGCTAAAAGCATGTTGTGCCACATTTCTCTCAACTACTTCCCATTCAGTTGTATTTGAACGACCTGCTAATGCTCCTGCAATTACCACTACAACAAGTGGTACTCCACCACAGTTTCCTGCAATTCTTTTTCCAACATCTTTTAATTTATCAGGACAACTTCCCTTGCCAAAAACCATCTTTACCAACAATTCAAAACTTTCTTCTGAAGTCAAGAATTTCAGATCATGAGGTTCTGGATTGGCATAAGCTGCTAGATATCCGTCACGCGTGGTCATCATGATTCGATGCCCCATTTTGTTTTCTGGGAAAACTTTCTTTACGTGATCAATTATATTTGCTTCCCACACATCATCCAAAATAATGAGACATCTACCTCGATTACTGATAAAAGCACTTATCACATTAGCTAATGTGTCCTCATCATCATTGAGATGATCTTCTATGCGTTTTGTGAATAATTTGAGAATCCTGAGATAAATATCCTTTATTTTGTATTCCTGACCGATGTAAACCCAAAGGATGCTAACAAATTCATATGAAAGCTTAGGATCATTGTAGATTTTTCTTGCCAGTATAGTTTTTCCAAGTCCGGGCATACCCACCACTGGGATAATATCAAGTGATTCTTCCCGTCCTTTAACAAGTCGCTTGATCAGATTGTTAGCGTCCTCATTAAACCCGACCACTTCACTCTCCTCCAAGAGAAGACCCTTTTTAACATAATAATCAAACAGAATGCATTAAAAAACAGTGCGGATAGTTTTTGCAATTATTATTATAAAAATTCTAAAGTTCATGCAATGCCACCATAACCATAAGATATAACTCTCAAACATGACTTCAAAAGAATTTCTTAACTCTTACTAGTATGTGAGAGCTAAAACATAAACTAAAAAGACAATTTATGAGGCATTTTATATCTATTTTTATTTGTTACTCGCTCTGTCCCAATATATATGACATACTTTCCTTTTTAGTTGGTCCAAAAAAGAATGACACGTTTCTATATTAAGAAATAATTTAACTTTAAAATATCCATTTTACTTTAATGAAATGATTTGTAACTACACAAATTTCTATCATTTATTTTTCAAACTAACTCACATAAAACTTAAACTCCATGTCCGATGAGTCAAACTAACTCACATAAAATAAAATGAGACGGAGGGAGTATTTTATTTTTTTCCTTTCTGGTATACTCAGTCAAAAAGACACAACACTTGCACACAATATTTATTTCAAATATATTTTAATATTCAAACTTTTTTCATTTCAATTTATCATTACAACAAGAAGTTGCAAAAGGCCTTAATATCACCAAATTGTAAGTTGTGAACCGGTCATTCACTTCTATCAATAAAAAATAAAATAAAATTAGACTTTGGGTGTGCTTGGTATGAAGGAAAATGTTTTCCCAGAAAATAAGTAGATTTTTGACTTATTTTCTCATGCTTGATTGGTGAGTATAAAATATTTTTTAGTGTTTGATTTATGAATGAAAATATTTTGAGAAAAATATCTTTTATTTTTACTAGAGAGTAGAAAATAATTTTTGAATTGAAATTGAAAATATTTTTAAAAAATAAAGTTAAATTTTTTTGGGGGGAGGGTGGGGTGGTGTGGGTTGGGCTCGCAGGGGGAGTCAGGGTAGGGGTGGGGCTGAAAAATAAAAATATTTTTAAAAACAAACTTAAATTTTTTTTTGGAAAGGGGTGGGGGTCGCGGGTAGGGGTGGGGTGAAAAAATAAAAATTAAAAATTGAAATTTTTTAAAAAAATAAACTTTAAAATTTTTTTTGGGGGGGGGGTGGGGGTGAAAAATAAAAATTTAAAAATGAAAGTATTTTTTAAAAACATACTTTAAATTTTATTTTTTTGGGGGGTGGGGGTAGGCTGGCTGGGGGAGAGGTCAGGGTAGGCGTCGGAGTGGGGTGAAAATAAAATTTTAAAATTGGAAATATTTTTAAAAAAAACAAACCCCCCCCCCCCCAAAAAAAAAATTGAAGTTGAAAAATATTTTTTTTAAATAAGCTTTAAATTTATTTTTTCAACAAAAAAAATTGTTGAAAAAATAGCTATTGTTTATCACGTATACTAAAAATAGCTATCCAATTTAATTGTCAATTTAAACAATCAAGAAATAATTAGTCATTTTTTTCAATTCTGCACTTAATAATTACGTAACTACTGATTTCAAAAAGTAGTCATTTTAAAGTTACAAGACTATTTTAATGTGAAAAAAAGTTGTTTTTACAGTTTTTAAAAAATACAAATCATTTTAATAATGATTGATAGTAGGGTGGGTTATATTAGTCAAATTGCACCTTATATTAATTATTTTTTTAAGAGTTGTGCATGATCTTAACCTGACAAACAATAGTGGACGGAGGAAGTAAGAAAATGGAGTCCAGAGCCAGAAGGGCAACAAAATTATTTATCAAACCAAAAGGGCAACAAATTTTATATGGCAATACTTGACCGATCATGAAGTTGAAGAAATAAGCAAATGTTATAATCTTTACGGACTAAAAAGAAAAGAGCGTCACTGGAAATTTTTTCGAGGGATTTTAGCATACCTGGGTTACTTCGTGGACTTTTTTAGGGACGTCAAAAATTGGTTTAGGCTTGAATGATTCTTTGTTATCTTCTCGAAGTTTCTTCACCTTCTCATGGATGTCTTTAATTTCAGCTGCAAGAGCCCTAACTACTGCCATATGAGCGACATCGAAGAATCTTCCAACTTTATTCTTATCTCGATGCAGCTTCGCTTGAACCAGAAATTTATCAATTACATCCTCAGATTTATGTACCATTTTTTGAATTTCTTTCACCAATTGATCCCATAAACGGCTCTCGCTGTGGAATTTAGCAGCATCCTCAAGGAATGCTTTCAGGCGTTGCACTTCTTCCAGTAAATTTTTGAATTCGTTATCTACGCCTTGTATCAGATCTATATTTTCGCTTAACAGCTGCAATAAATTCTCTTCGAGAAAATTCACTACAGCGTCCGCCATTGGATCGATGTTACAAAATTGGATTACAAATGAGATAAGAGAAGAGATGAAGATAGTTGCAGTATATATGAACTAAGGTAAAATGAAAAATTAAGTTGACTTTATTTTTGAATTATTTTAAGTTAAGTCTTTCTTAATTCTAATTTTAAATGCACCGGCTAGGTAACAATAATTTAACAAATTTAATATAATAATGCTAGTTGTTTGCCCATAATTTTCATAAATATATTTGCAAGTGGACACCATTAATTAGTCTCTGGCAATTCGACATTTATAAGGTAGTTTCTTGGCAATTTGGATATTTTTTTTTTTAGTTCTTATGGAAAAATTGTCTAAGCTATATATTAGTAAGGAGATCATTCATCTCTTTTTCATGTGATATGAATTTTTTTTAATATACCCTTTTACGTTCAACTCTAAATATATGATGTATGATTTAATTTGGGAATTCATCATCAGTAAGATAAAATAAATTGAGATGAATTTTAATATGAGCCAAATAAAGAAATAGATTTTGATTCTAAGTCAAATTCAATTCAACTCAATAAATTAAAAGGTGTGACATAAATTGATACAAAAGAAATATTAAACCTAATTTAATCCGATAAATTAACTCAAAAGTGAACAACAACATATTCAGTGAAATCCCACAAGCAGATTTTGGGTGGGTAGAATGTAGGCAAACTTTATCACTACATGATGAAGGTAGAAAAACTGAATCAGAAAGACTATCAGCTCAACCGCTCAAGCGAAGAAAAAGGGCGACAGTAAAAAAAAAAAAAGATAGTATACAACAAAAAATGGTGCCAAATCTATCAGAAAGCAGCACTAACAACGAGCCATAATCAATAAACAATTAACTCAAAAAGTGAGAAAATGCTTAAAATAATCGTTGACTCAATTATTGTGCACAATTGAGTGTGGCATTCCATGCAATGAAACTAATTAGGCATTTTCCCCTTCACTAGTGATTTGAGGGGACCTCTAAATTTAAGGTTATGACTAGGACTACCAACAACTAGATTAAAATTTTGGAATATTTAGTCTATTCATTGGTAATTAATACAAACAAAAACACTTTCAATTCTTGGAAGAAAAATATAAGTGCAAAGCAACGACCTATTAGTCGTTTGGACAAAAAAAAAGTCCAAAGTAATGAAATAAATATATTTGTCGTCACTTTATCTCGCAATATTGCAAGTTTGAGCATACACATTGTTGGCTTCTGCTTTTAAATGTAGTTTCTATTAGATGTCTGTGGACTGTGTTTATTCGTTGGGTTACATATGATCGTTTAAATAATTTATGGAATATTTAGACTTTTCGTTGAATTAAGCTAACAATATGTATTCATGATTTGGATCTACAATGAGTTATATTTTCTTTTGAATGATTTACTCGATAATGGTAAACTCCAAGGGAGGTATTAGCTCAGTAGGTGTTGATCGTGACTAGTGAGAATGAATAGTACTCCCTCCGTCTCATTTTATGTGGCAACATTTGATCGGGCATGAAATTTAATAAATAGATAAAGACTTTGAAATGTTTACCAAATTGCCCTTCAAAAAAATAGACTTATTTTTCTCTCTCCTATGATAAATGTATTGGAGTACTCTTTTCAAGATTAAGTGGGACCAACAAGGGTAAAAGAGGAATTATACCTTTAAATACTTACCAAATAAGGAAATGTGACATTCTTTTTGGGACTGACAAAAAAGAAAATGTTGCCACATAAAATGGGACGGAGGGAGTAATAATTTACATTACATATTTAGAAATAAAAAATAAAATGATCAAATATGTTTCTCAAAATTCAACTCCAAGAAAAAAAAAATTAGAAATTGTGAAGCTAGTCCTCCACATTGTCCAAATTTTTATCCTTTCTATATATTAAAAAAAATAGTGGCACCAACAGTGGTGCAATGGTGAGATTGCTCCACCTTAAATAAATGTCTCGGGTTCAAAATCTGAGTAATCGAAATAATCGGACTTTAATGAGAATATGGAACATAAGGTGGAAAATTAATAAAAAAAAATGCAAATAAAATTACCTTAACATCAATATGCATACACTAGATTAGGGATATTTACTTGCAAACTTTTTTGGGAAAGGGGCAAATTTACCCCTCGTTAACAAAATGATGTATATATGTCTAAATCGTCTAATAACTGATGTATATATATCATTTTTGTTAACTATAGACCTATATTTGCTTAATTAAGATATAGACCTATACTTGCTTAATTAAGAAAATAATCTAGTAATTTGAGTGAATTTTTATATATAAATTTATGTTCCGGCCGCATTTAAAATATAGAATTCATATGACTGCATACGAGGTTTAAATTAACAAACAACAACTAATTCACAGGAATAACTTGATTATATAATGACTTTGGCTTAATAATTGAACTAAGTCCATGATTGGAGGTTATATATAAATTAATTATAAGTGGCATCATCATTTGCAATTTATTAATCTTACTTACCGCTAGAATTGGATCTTACAAGGTGCCTTTCACATTGCCAGTTATGATAATAAAATAACAAAGTATAACTAGCTGTACACTATTTTTATTTTATAGAGGTGTTACTTGAGATAGTTTTAGGAATGAGAGGTTCACTAATTCATCGAAGATAGTTGCAGTATATATGAACAAAGGTAAAATGAAAAATTAAGTTGACTTTATTTTTGAATTATTTTAAGTTAAGTCTTTCTTAATTCTAATTTTAAATGCACCGGCTAGGTACAGGACGTCTTAACCCCTAGGCCACTAAAATCATCGCTTGGGGCCCTATATTTTTTGGGGTCCCCCATTTTAAAAAACTAATTACTTATATATATTATTTTTTAAAAGAAAATTATATGCAATATGAGTGTTATGATTTCTACTAAGAAAATTGCATGTGAGATGAATATAAACCTGAATTTAGTAAGAAACAAATTGATGAAAATATGGATAAAAAAATCACAAAGTTCCTTCAAGAATCTTTTAGAGTTGATTACTTTAGATCAAACTATTTTTCACTTCAAAATAGATTTGAACCAATTGAAGCATATAAAAATATTTTTGATTTCTTATTTAGTGGTAAAATATTGAGATCACTAGATGATGAGAATTTTAAAAAAATATTGTCTTAACCTTGAACATTCTTTAACGCATACTAGTTATTATGATATTGATGGTTTAGATTTATTTTTTGAATTGAAAGTGTTAAGAGAAATAATAAAAGTAGAAGTCTAATGAAAATACTCAATCAAATAAAAAGACTTGATTCTTTTCCAAATACACATATTGCTTATAGAATAATGTTAACAATTCATGTAACCATTGCCTCAGCCGAAAAAGTTTTTTCGAAATTAAAATTAATTAAATCTTCTTTAAGATCAACAATGTCAGAGAGATTGAATGAATTAGCTATATTATCATTTGAAAAGGAACTACTAAAAAAATTGATAATAAAATAGTACTTAATAATTTCACATCTAAAACAGTTTAAAAAGTAGATTTTAAATAAAAGTATATATGATGAAAAAAAAATATTAGGGGCCCTCTCTTAAGTTTAGTTTTAGGCCCCCAATGTTGTTGAGTCGGCCATGGCTAGGTAAAAATAATTTAACAAATATAATATAATAATGCTAGTTGTTTGCCCATAATTTTCATAAATATATTTGCAAGTGGACACCATCAATTAGTCTCTGGCAATTCGACATTTATAAGGTAGTTTCTTGGCAATTTGGATATTATTTTTTTAGTTCTTATGAAAAAATTGTAATGTTGTTGAGTCGGCCCTGGCTAGGTAACAATAATTTAACAAATATAATATAATAATGCTAGTTGTTTCCCCATAATTTTCATAAATATATTTGCAAGTGGACACCATTAATTAGTCTCTGGCAATTCGACATTTATAAGGTAGTTTCTTGGCAATTTGGATATTATTTTTTTAGTTCTTATGAAAAAATTGTCTAAGCTATTTATTAATAAGGAGATCATTCATCTCTTTTTCATGTGATATGAAAATTTTTAACATCCTTTTTTACGTTCAACGCTAAATATATGAGTGTGTAATTTAATTTGGGAATCCACCATTAGTAAGATAAAATAAATTTACATGAATTTTGATATGATACCAAATAAAGAAATAAATTTTGATTCTAAGTCTATGTAGGCATGCTATGTAGACGTAGGATGATAAAAGTGGAGATATGAAACTTAACGGTTTAAAGGTAAATATGTATCTTAAGTTGGATGGCAAGGGTAAATATATCAAAAAAGTATAATGAAGGGCAAATATAACCCTTTTCTGAGAGTACAAGGGCAAATATGACCCTTTTCCGTATTAAAAATAAAACGGAAAATGGTCAAAATTACCCTTGAACTATTCAAAATAGCTCATATATATATACCCTTCATTTATGTTTAGATCAAAACTATCCTTACTGTCTATGTTTTGGATCACATATACCCTTAATGAAAACGTTATCTTTGCTATATGTGTTGACATGACAGTCCACCTAGGCAGTCCAACATGGCAAAAATCCCTTCCTCTCAATTATGTTGTTCTTCTTTGTTCATCTCTATCACAATTTTTTTATAAAAAAAAGGATAAATTTACCCCCGAACTATCGTAAATGGTATGCAAATATCCTTCGTCATACTTTTGGGACATTGGTGCCCTTGTCGTCCAAAAGCTAGAGCATATATACCCTTTATACTAACGGATATACACGTGTCATAATTTTATCCACCGACCCGATATTTATTAAATATCGGATCGACGGATAAAATTGTGCCACGTGTCCCTATTTAGTCTTTCGTTAGAGTGAAGGGCATATATGCTCTAGTTTTTGGATGGCATGGGCACCAATGTCCCAAAGTATGACGGAGGGTATCTACATACCATTTACGATAGTTCTGGGGTATATTTGTCATTTTTCCCTTAAAAAATGTCAAAAATAGTTCTTTCATTGTTTTTGTTTGAGTTATTGTTCAGACTTTGTAATTTCAATTTCGAAGTGCGCTGAAGTTCGTTTGAGATAGTAGTTGTGTGTTGAATGATCGAGTTCATTGTTTGGGTTTTGATGTCATCGAATCTGAGGGTGAAAATTTAATTCTCAAGGTTGAAAGATGTTGAAAAACTCTTGAAGTCATTGTTTTTGTGTTGAAACTCGAAAATAGCTACTCATTTGAAAGCTTGTTGGTGAGAAATTTCTAGCTTTTCTTGGGTTTTTGAAGTGCAAAAATTTGAAGAGATTTAATTGAATGTTACTAAAAATTGTTTGGATATTGCAATTGAGGTTGGAAATTGACATTTAACAACTGATTTTTTAGTTTGAAGATTTGAGTTGAAATCTAAAAAAATAAAAATACGAAAGAGTCCTTAAAAGTTCAAAAATCTAAAAATCGATTTTGTGAATCTATGACCCCAAATCACAGGAATACCTTGATTATATAATGACTTTGGCTTAATAATTGAATTAAGTCCATGATTGGAGGATAAATATAAATTAATTATAAGTGGCATCATCATTTGCAATTTATTAACTTTACTTACCGCTAGAACTGGATCTTACAAGGTGCCTTTCACATTGCCAGTTATGATAATAAAATAAAATAACAAAGTATAACTAGCTGTACACTATATTTATTTTATAGAGGTTCAACGACTTGAGAACGTGTGATATAATGGGGACAAGGAGTATGATTATACACAAAGTCAAATTAGTAGATCAACTTGGTATTTTCAATCTTAATATTTAAGCATATCCAATGAATAAAATAACAGGTTTTGATTTTTAAATGAGTTTGACCCTTAATTTGTCATTTAGCAATTGAACTCATGTTACATCCTCTATTTTTTTTTTGGATCGAAATTTAACATAATTTTATTTATCTAATAGTAACATATTTGTTTGTAGAAATGATATATAGGGACCAAGTCGATATGTCGTCAGGACAGGTGATAGTGGCGCGTAGAATGGATATGACAGGCAGTACCATATGGTGGTGCGTGCAGGGTAGGTAAAAAGCTTAATAGTAGAATTTAGAGGGTTAGGAATGATGAAGTGAATTATGATCATACTAATACTAACACATAAAATTTCATCAGAACCCCGAAGTTAATTAGCGAGCTTGGATGAAAATACTAAGATAGGTAATCCTTTGGGAAGTCCTCCGGTTGCACTACAAGAAATCAGAGCTTTTGTGACAACTTATCTTATCACCACAAAAAGAGATGAATCATCAGTGACAAGTGTTGCCACAAAATGCATAGATTTAGCGGCGACTTAATCATCGTCGCCACAAATAATCCTACTAAAATATGACTGAAAAATTAATTGGTTGCGACGAAGAAATTGTCGCTATAAAAGGTCTTTTGGTGGCTACTTCATCGTCACTCAAGAGATTGGTGGCAACTTTGTAGTCTCCACTAATTCTATCGTTTTTATAAAGATTTTGGAGGTAAGTTCAAAGTTTTATTACTAATGTGATGTCCTAAGTAAGTATTTATAGAAATTTGATATTTCTTCCATCCTATTTTGATTAATTTAGCTCCTTTCAAAATTGTAGACATATATTGAAAAGTTTTAATAGTGGTAGACTTACTTATGAAGCATTATGAGTAGTTTCATATATTTTGTTACTTATTTTAGTCAAAAATGTATATATTATATTCATCATATTTTAGTTGTCACATTTTTATTTTAAACGACCTTTAATTATTATAAATAAGAGATTTACTCACTAATTTATCCTTAACTTCTTTTAATGTAAAAAATATTAAATACTTTAAAACTAACTACTTTGAAATATTTACTTTTCTTTTTCAAAAGCAATATATATATCCATTATTTCTTTTTATATTAATACTAACCGCATATTATCAATTCTATTGAAATACCAACAGAGTATATATAAGTTTGATGATGTGCGGTAACATCTTTGATAAGACCAAAGAGCTTCAATCTAAGCTTGAAATGCTGGAGCAAAATTGTTTGACTAATAACTCTGAGGCTAACAGAATGGAGTATAATTGCACTAATGCTTTGCTCATTAGGCACATTAAGAAGGAAGAATCTTTTTGGAGACAAAAGGCCGGTCTCAAATGGTTTAACGATGAGGATAATAACACTAAGTGTTGAGAATAAGTAGTTAGTTTGTTAGTTAAGTTTCTGTTATGTAACTAAATCTGCCAGCTGTATTAGTTTGTTAGAGAATGCACAATGTGTGATCTATGTGTGATCTATATAAGGAGCACATTCTCCTTTATAGAAGATTAATCAGAAATAAAAATCCTCTTTCCTCTCTTCTTCAATTCATCTGTTCCTTCCATAACTGCTTCCATGGAAACTACTCTTCCATGGCTTCTATCATAAAAGCTTAAAGTTTACACTAAGTTTGTTCATTCTGTTATTAACTCTAGAAGGAAAAAATTACATCTTTCTAGAATTAAAAGCAGGATGGCACATGGCTTGATAACACCGACGGTATTGCCGTTGAAGCCATTTTGTTCTTTGAGCAACAGTTCTCCCAAGAGACCACTTGCAGAGATTATTCTATTCTTAGAAAGTTGTCGAGAGTGGTAGATGAAGATGACAACAGAATGTTAACAGAACTCCCGAACATGGAAGAGCTCAAAGAAGTTGTTTTCTCCATGAGCAATGTTAGCTCTCCTAGTCCGGATGGCATTTCAGGTAAGTTCTTTCAATTTTGCTGGAACATTATTTCTTTTGATTTGTTGATCGTTATTCTGTATTTCTTTGCTGGTAATGAACTTCCCAGATCGTTCACACATGCCAATCTAGTTCTTATTCCTAAAGTTGACAACCCCCAAGAATTCACTGATTTTAGACCTATTAGTCTGAGCAACTTCATCTCTAAGATCATTTCCAAATTGCTTAACAATAGGCTTTCTAAAATTATGAATAAGATCATCTCCCCTAATCAAAGCGGTTTCCTGAAAGGTAGATCCATTTCCGACAATGTCATGCTTACTCAAGAACTTGTTCATAATTTGAACAGAAAAAATGTAAATGGCAATGTTGTCTTCAAATTAGATATGGCTAAAGCTTTTGACAGGGTTGCTTGGGATTTCTTGTGCTTGGTTATGAGACACTTGGGTTTCTCAGAGCCTT
>JAJOOS010015807.1:0-10763 GCA_029582725.1 Solanum chiquidenum
TTGAAACTAAGTTAAAGAACACGTTTATATATTATGCCGACTAAAACATACATATACATACATGATACAACCCCCCCCCCCCCTCTACCCCTACCCCCAACCTCACCTTACAAAACTGTTCTCCTTTTACATGAAAAAGAAAAAACATTACACTCTTGAACTCTCTCTTCTTGTTTCCATCACTTTTCCAAGAAAAGAACTCTTCAAGATCAAGTCTTTGCCTTTAAACACTTCTCATTTCTCTTTTTTTTTTCCCTCTTTGGAATTTTAAAAAAACAAAGTCCAAAACTTTATAAAGGGCTCTAATTTGCATGGCAATCATTTATTAGTATCTTCAAATTACACACTAAACTTTTTTTTTCTTTTCTTCTTGGATCTTCTTCTTCTTCTTCCTAATTCTCTTCTCTTTTTGACTGATAAAGTGACTATTTTTTTTCATTCCCAAGAAAATATTCAAAGTACAAAAGGGTAAATATCTCTATTTCTCTAACTTTAGATCTGTAAAAATATTGTCTCCCAACAAAGCCCTTTTTCTTGGTTTTTAGTACTATGATTCATTAATTTCTTCAAAAAAATAAAATAAAATTATGATTAGGCAAAATTGGAATGGAGAAGAATGCAACAATAAGGTGAGGAAAAGGGGAGGATCATCATCATCTTCATCTTCATTAGTACAAAGTTATAGGTTAAAAAGGGCAGTTTTGGTAGGAAAAAGAGGAGGAGGGTCAAGTAGTACAACACCAGTACCATTGTGGAAAATGAATTCAAGGTCACCATCATTGCAGAATGATAGTGGAAATAGTAGTAAGTTATTCAAGAATCTACAGCAGCAAACAGCAAAAGGAACAGCTTCTGATTTGTCAGTTTCAGCAAGAAAACTTGGTGCTACTTTGTGGGAAATCAATGGGGTTCTTCTTCCTATACCTAAAAAGGAGGAGAATTTTTTGAAGTCATCATCAAAATTTGGTGCTCTTGCTTCTCATCCTTCTCAAATTAGTCCAGTTTCTGAGGTGGGGTTCCAATTTTCTTTTATTCTTTTATCTGTTTATGAAGTGGGGTTCTAATTTTCTGTTTTTGTGTTTCCATAGTTCTGTTTCTGAAGTGAGGTTCAAATTTTCTTGAGAAAAATTGATTCTTTTTGCTGTTTATGAAGTGGGGTTTAAATTTTCTTGAAAAAAATTGGTTTTTTTTTCTGTTTTTTGTTTCCATAGTTCTGTTTATGAAGTGGGGTTCAATTTTTTTTTGATAAAAATTGATTCTTTTTTCTGTTTTTGTTGTGTCCATAGTTCTGTTTCTGAAGTGGGGTTTAAATTTACTTGATAAAAATTCGTTCTTTTTCTGTTTTTGTTGTGTCCATAGTTCTGTTTCTGAAGTGGGGTTCAAAGTTTCTTGATAAAAATTGATTCTTTTTCTGTTTTTGTTGTGTCATAGTTCTGTTTCTGAAGTGGGGTTTAAATTTTCTTGTTAAAAAATGATTCTTTTTTTTCTTCTTTTCATTGCCATGTTGCTGAGGTATGTGACCATACTAGTACTAATGCATTGGATCCCATCTGAACTTTGAAGTTAAGTATGCTTGAGCAAGAGTAGTACTAGGTTGGGTGTTGCATTCTTCCTTTTAACTGCTTTGTTAGGTAAGGTCTGCGTATATTCTATCCTCTGTACCCAACTTGTGAGAATACATTAGATATGTTATTCTTGTTGTATTGCCATGTTTCTGAGGTGGGGTTCAAATTTTCTTGAGAAAAATTGCTTCTTTAATCTCTTTTTTGTTTCACAGCACTGTTTCTGAAGTGGGATTCAAATTTTCTTGAAAAAAAATTGCTTCTTTTTTGAAGTTTTTTCTGATGTTTGTTTATGTGTTTAATGGTGAATTTTGGCAGAGAATGGAGAGATCTAACTTGGACAGTGATAGAAGAAGAACTTCAATTGGTTCTCAGAGAATTCTGCAAACTGATTTCTCTCTCCAAAATGGTTGCTTCATTGAGGTATCATTTTTCTAATATTATTCTTTAGTAAAATAATTCCATTTTAATTTATTCTTTTGGTTTTTTACTCGGAGTCTAATATTTTATTATTCGAGATCTGATTAATCTAAATTCGCGTCGCATTAGGGGATAAACAGATCCTATCCATCCCCACCACAAACTACACTGTTCTGTATAGTTTTTTATGACAGCAACTTAAAATAATTTGGATAATTCTACTTTTCATTTTCTTTTGTGGGGGGGGGGAGGGGGTTGCTGTTATTCACTGTTGCAAGTTGTAAATAAGAACAGAATTGCAACTTCTCTAGTCTAGTATGAAAGTTTATGCTATCTAAACACTCCTTCTTTAACACTTTGTTTGACACCATTTCCTTATTAGTCCGTTTCGAAAGATGACATAGACTTGATATTTCTTTGATGAGAAGCTTTTATAGCCACATAAATATTATGACATATTTAAAACCAAAAAATTCCAAAAAAAATCATTCAATCTTTCTTAAAACTCGGTGCTGAACCAAAATATATCAAACAAATTGAAATATCAGAAGTAATATAACCCCTCTAGTTCGAACCGAAATTCAGTATTGAACTAAGAAGGGCAAAGAGATGAACTTATTATCCATCGAGTTTCGAACTATGCTGTTGTAAAAACAAAATAGTAGAGCCATTCATATTTTATCATAATAAATGACATAAATGGCATCTTGGATGTACCTCTTGGCCACTACATACAATGTTTCAATTTAGGAAATGGACAAATCTTTCATTGTCATGGAAAGGGACCAATATGTAAGTTGGTGTCTGTTTCAGGTACCATCAGAGTCAACATGTCATATGTTTTTATATTCAACACTTTAAATCTTGAATTGATATAATGTTGTTATCTTTTGTTTGTCATTTGCTATTTGTGACAATATTGTCACAAAATATCTTTGGTTTTAGGCTATAACTAAGTTTTTTTGCCATCTATTATTTCTAGTTACTTTGCATCAGCAATTTTGCTTCAAATTTTTGATATAAAGTACAAAAAATGCAGGTTGATCAGACACAGAATCGTGGATCGAGTGTTGATAGGCATCGGTTGAAGGATGTCAAGAATGGAATCTCCGCGTCTAAGGAGTTGTTGAAGGTTTTGAATCGTGTGTGGGGTGTTGAAGAGGATCAATCGGTATGTCTATCCCTTTTCTCAGCTATGAAAGCTGAGCTTGATCGTTCGTGTATCCAGGTGACTAAGTTGATTCATGAACAAAGATATAATAACTACCATGGTGAAGTTGATGTCCTGTTGAAGCAGTTTGAGGAAGAAAAGGTGTCGTGGAAGTTGAAAGAGCAAGACAGGATTTACGCGGCTATTACATCTATAGCCAAGGAGCTCAAGGTAGAGAAGAAGTTGAGGAAGCAAACCGAGAGGCTAAACAAGAAGCTCGGTAAGGAATTGGCTGACATGAAAACTTCTCTGTCTAAGGCAACGAAAGAGCTTGAAGGTGAAAAGAGGGCAAGAGAGATATTGGAGCAAGTGTGTGATGAATTAGCTAGAGGTATCGGAGAAGACAGAGCTGAGGTAGAGGAATTGAAGAGACAATCGGTTAAAGTTCGTGAGGAGGTGGAGAAGGAAAGAGAAATGCTTCAACTAGCTGATGTTTTACGTGAGGAAAGAGTTCAAATGAAGCTATCGGAAGCCAAGTATCAATTCGAGGAGAAAAATGCAGTTGTCGATAAACTAAGGAATGAGCTCGAGGCCTACTTGAGATCCAAAAAGGGACAAGAACATGGTGGTGAGTCTCCGAATTATGAAAGGATCAAGGAACTCGAGAGGCATTTGAGAGAAACACTTCCAAGCACGTGTTATTACCAAGATAAAGAGAAGGAAAATGGGGAAGTACTCGATAATGATGATGATGATGATGACGATGACAATGATTCAGCTGATAGCGATCTTCATTCAATCGAACTAAACATGAACGATAACACCAAAAGCTACCAATGGTGCAGCGCTCTTCAGGACGATCCAAAGAGATCTTCAGTTTCTAACAAAAGCAAAGGGAGAAGGTCCATCTCGGATAAGTTCCCGAGACAGAGTATTTCCATAGAGAGGGAAACATCAGATGGCATAGAATGGGAATTCTCCGCGGGGGGAGGTAAGGAGAACATGTCCACATTTGACACATCCGATAAAGGGAGATCAAACTTTCTTGAAAATGGACCAATCTTCGATATCTCTTCTCAAGTTTGGAAAAAAGACTGCGAAGACGAGATAGAGAGGTACAAAATGATCAAGGATCTTCGAGACCATATCGTGTCTGCTTCACAAAAAACGCCATCTCAACAAAGCTTTTCGAGTCCAACTAAGAATTGGAGCCAACAGAATTTGCCTTCTAGTGATGCAGAAAGAGTGATCAATGAGGCATTTGCTGTCTTACAAGGAGCAAATTGATGAAATACTTTGTGCTGTTTGATACATTGTTTTTACATAATTAAATGGAAATATTTTCTACTGTTTTTTTCTTTTTTCTGAAAGCAATATAGTTAAACATCTAAGGTTAATACAATTTTGTGGTTTGCCCTTTGTATGACATATAAAAATGTACAAATTTTTGCTACTCTTTTGGTAACAATGATGTTATAAGTTCTAAGTATATGTGAACACTTTTATCTTTAATACTCTACTTGACTTGTTCTTGACTAGAGGGGCTATCAGAAACAATAACGTCTCTACCTTCACAAGGTAAGGATGAGGTTCAGTACATTCATGCTTCTCAGATTCTATTTGTGAGATTACACAGGTATGTTGTTGTCTCTACCTTCACAAGATAAGGGTGAGGTTCAGTACATTCACGCTTCTCAGATTCTATTTGTGAGATTACACTAGATATGTTATTGTTGTTACAATACTACTATGACTTGTTCGTCATTTTTTTACTTCCTTTTTAAACTTCGTAATGGCTAATTAAATAGGTTCACATTTATTGAAATAAAGGGAGTATATGTTCGTTAGTAGTAAGAGAGCACGAAGTGATATGTAGCGGAATCAGAATTTTCACCAAAAAAATCATGAAGATAAAAAATAATCTTGACCATATATATATATATATATATTGTAATTTTTCGATGGATGAATCAGTTTCCTTCGATATCTAGCTATACCCACGTCCATGATTTGTGGATTAAACACACATTATAAGTTCGGACTCTAATGTAAATAAAATTGAATATTTAAATGGAAAAGGATAGAAAAATCATTCTATTATCCATCGAATTTCTACCCATCCACCAACTACCTCTTCGATTATAATCTTTTTAGTGAAATCATTACTAAAAGCACCTAATCTAAGATTATAGCAATCTCCCCATGTGCTTAAGCTTATTTATTTAAAATCACTAATCAACTCGTTCATACAAAAAGATATTATTAATCTCAATTTGAGGTTTTAAATATAGTGAAATTGATATCACCATCTCAATTTTTCATATTTTTTATTACTATGAGGAATATGGGAAATACAAAATGGATTTACTAGGAATAAAGGCATGTGATAAATAAACATGTTATAGAGCTGACAAGACCACGAGCATTTATTCCTTTCAAATTATTGAAAAAAATTAAAATAAAAAAGAGAAATGGCAATGATTTTTTTGGTACACTAAATTATAACCAGAAATTATATATAATTTATTAATAATAATCATTTAATATATATAAATTATGACCATGTATTATATATTATATAATTATATAAAGCACCGCTCAAAGTTGAAAAATCAGATCCTCTACTCTAAGGAATAATTACTATGATAAATTGATAATTTATTAAAAAAAAGTATTTGTGATTAATTAAACTCTGTGACATTAATAATATTGCTAACTGAATATATTATTCAAAAATTTCTTCCAAAAAGCCTAGTATTAACATAATATTGTACCAAAAGAGAAAAAAGAAAAGAAATTACAAGTAGATTATGGGTGTGTTTGGTGAGTGGGAAACATTCTTCAGAAACGTTGTAAATTTTTTCATGTTTGATTAAATATTTCTTTTAGAAAATTATTTTTTTTAAAAGTTTTAAAAAATAACTTTTATAATAAAAGCCAGAAAAAATAAATTTCTTGAATAATATTTTATGTTGATCGTCTCCCCTCCACCTTATCTCCTAACACCCTCACCCCACCCCACCCCAACCACTCCTTGCCCCCTTCCCCGCCTCGACCTCCACCACCAGCACCCCCGACCCCTCGAACCCCCCACCTCCCCCCCCCCGACCGGCCCTTAACTACGTACCCTATTCGTAACTCATCTTCACCCTTTGATCATCCCTTCTGCTCCTATAATGTTTGTTTGAGTTATCTACGAATAATTTTGAAATAACATTATATACTTAATTACTAAACATTAAAATAATTTTTAAAATTACTTATTTTTCAGATGAAAAATATATTTTCCTCCCTATCGGACACATTCTAATTTATTTATTTTTCGTTTTTTTATTAAAAAAAAACATATAATTTGTCAAGGTAAACACCAATATAATGACTTGTTTTTTGGGGGTGACAGCTAGGGTTGATGTATTAATATTTCCATAACAATTAAAATGACTTTGTCTTGTATATTTAGACCATATGACTTTGATATATCATTTCAATGCCAAAGTCCAGTTGTAATACATTGCTGATTCATCTTTTCAAGATTCAACTAATAATAATTCACAATTTTTAAAAATAAATAAATATAAATTTATTTGTTTCTTGGAACAATTGCACACTATATAATATTAAATTCACTTGGTTTTTGTTAAGTTGGAGTTATTAATTCATTAGAATGATTGTCATGTGCATACATCATTTCAAATAATTCATTGTTTTTTTAAATATTAATTCTATAAATTTATTTTATTGGATCTTTGTAACAATTATTAATTTTTTGCATGGTATGGACCAAAATGTCGAACTTCCATGACCAGAAAAGGACAAGAACAGAAACATATTGCGATGTACATGTTCCACTCTTGTCTTCCAATTAATTATACAACAAAATTTACTCGCACTCAATATTTATATTTAAAATTTGAATGTATACATAATAAATAATGTAAGTATATGAATGATATGTGTCTCGTATATATTAGTACAATATAAATATCGAATACAAATAAATTTTTATTGTTAACCACTACTTTTGATTAGGTGAATGTGTATATGAGACATGTCAAAACACACGATTTATTTTTTATATAAGAGTAAGTATTTATTTATGCATACTTAAAATTAAAGGATATATTTATGTATTAGGTCGATATATATCAAATTGACAGTGTGTAAAGTTAAAAGATAACATTTGAGGATTAGATTGGTAGAATTCATGTGATATTCTTGTTTTTTTCCACTGTCAATTCCCTCTTCAAAATGCAATCTCTGATCTTCACTTGTCAGAGAGTTTCAACAACTAAATATAAAATATACTAGTAGATATTTATGATAGTTATTACTTCCTCTATAACTAAATATATTCTATATATTTATAGTTTTATAGGTTGAGATCATAAAATTTAAGAGTTTATTTTATTTTTTTAAAATTTCGTATCATAATAAAATCAAACAAACAAATTGAAACAACGAAGGAAATTGACATAATCAGGTGAAAATAATAATCAGTTATGACTTATTTGTACACCTCGAACTTATTTCGCCAAGTAACTAGTTAATATTTTTTTTCCGTTTAATGGTGACATCTGAATTAGTTTTTGTGCGCCTTGAATACTTCATACGTTTCATTAGCATTAATATCGTTTAATTCTGTTAAATCGTGCTTAGGCAGATGATAAGAAATCAAATATCTTTTGCCTCTACTGATATTTGAACCTTCCATTTGCCTCCCGAACCCCACACCCCCAATGGCATAGCCACATATAGTTTAGGGTGGCTAGTCAGACACCCTTCGTCGAAAAATTATAATATGTATATAGAAAATTGAACGAAATTATAAGTCAAAAAATATTTTTCATACATATATATTAAATTTTGAATATTTTAAACGAAATTTCTGACTCCGCCACTGCTCATCACCACCCCAACAAGAAAAAATGAGAACTTTTGTAGTAAATAATAGTTATCACGAGATTAATAAAAGATACATAGGGAAAGTGGTTTGAGAAATGTGATTATAGTTGGAAGAATAAGTAGTATATGCCTTTAACTTGGCCTGAAAATTTAATTGTAAATATGAAAATAGTTTTTAATATATTGAAATTTTATATCATATGATATAATTAAGTTTCTAAGTTAATTCAAATATTATTTCTAGGCTTTATGATCAGTCATAACAGAGTTCTAATTATACCTATACAATTTAGGAGGTGGTTTTAGTTCAACTTCTTCTGCGCATAAATTAGTTTTCAAGAAGTTATAGATCGTGAAAATAGTGTAACCGCGTGTTGCATATTTTCGTAACAGTCCAAGGGATTGGCTTACTTTTGGGCATTCTTCGTTTGCTTTGCTCTTTTCGACACATTTGACATGGTGCTAGAACATTGTTCAGAGATGTTTTTGCTGGTATTGATCCAAATTTAAATGTTCAAGTCTAATTTGGAGCATTCTAAAAACTTAGAGTAGTAACGTGGACAACTTTTGCCTGTGAGGCAAAACTGTGGTCAATTGAGTAGCTTCACTAGATTAAATGTCCTAAACTTCTGGTTCATAGGCAAAACTAACTTATGCCCAATTGGCAACATATGTCATATTCAGAACTTGTTCTTCACTTAGTTTTAACAACTTGATAATGTATGTCAAGTTGGACCAGGTTGTTTAACAATGGCCTTATAACCCAAAAAATAAGAGATGTTATGCTTTATTTTTGATAAATTTTAAAAAAAGAGATGTTATGCTTTATTTCTCATAAATTTTAAAATACATGATAATTAGTTATAATTATATTCGATAGTCAATATAATATATTTTTTGCAATAATTCGTAAGACATGAATAGACATATATAAATTACTATACATTATATAACACTATAAATGTTTACATCTTAGATACATTCTTATTGATTGTAGTTTTGAAATTTTTATCAATTGAATCAATTGTTATGCAATCTATCAAAATATTTTAGAAGTAGTAGGAATATTTAAAAAATAATTGAGACTTTACCTGATTAAATATACCATTTAGAGTATCATTCAATTACAAAAATATCTAAAGACATTCAAAGTTAACAATGTCTTTTTAAATTTAATCATTTGACCAGGTTAATTAGCTTGAGATTGAAATGTCTAAGAGACAACTCAAAGAGTTGATTCAAATTGAAGTGAATTAGACAAATTAAGAAGTGGAAAGTACCTCGAAGGTACGATCAACTTACCCACGGAAAAGCACGAATTACGGGGACTACTTTTCAAACCCTAGGTCGGCAGGCAGCAGTCATGGCTGCTACGGCCACTGGCCGACCTCCTTTCGAGGTAGTCCATCCCGCCCCACTATCCCAAACCACCACATACGCCACCCTAATTAACTCAAAAATAATTGTAAAATCAATTGAAATAATTCATGGAGAACCGATAGTGAAAAGTATCAAGGCGATGCGAGAGAGATATTAAATGAAAAAAGAAAGACTGTAGATGTAGATCAAAGTAAAGCTACTTCTTTAGATCGACAATTGGTTGCTTCCACTTTCGAGCAAAATCGTGTAAACTCAATGGATGTTGATACAAGTAATATTAGTGTTCAAACAACTACCGAAAATAAAGGTGATTGCAATAACCAACAAGCTGCTACTAATGAGGTGCAATCAAAAGAAGTTGGGCTAAATTTGATGTCTAATGCAACTAAAAATACAAGGGGAACACCAAGAGTTGGAGTTGATGCGCCGCGAGTTGATTTAGGGCAAAAAGTAATGGATTCAGGATAAAAAATAATGGATACATCTAATGTTGAAGATGCTGAAAATTCTGGACAACATGTTTTGCAAGTTGAAAACGAGAATCCAACTAAAAACTAGACACTGGTTGCACACAAAAAATTAACTAGTAGTCAGAGCCTTTCCCCTACTAGTCAAAATAATTCTCCGTGTAGTGAAAAGGGTCCGACTAGAATTTTTCATGACAGTGAGAAGAGGCAAGATACTAGTAATGCCTCAAGAGACCTATTATGTTCGAATAACTTTGATGCTTTATTGAAAACTACTGGAAAGCAAGTAAGGTTAACAGAGAATGACCACGATTTGATTCAAGAAAAACAAGTATCACCACCTGCTTTAAAGAGCCTTTCCCCTACTAGTCAAAATAATTCTCCGTGTAGTGAAAAGGGTCCGACTAGAAATTTTCATGACAGTGAGAAGAGGCAAGATACTAGTAATGCCTCAAGAGACCTATTATGTTCGAATAGCTTTGATGCTTTATTGAAAACTACTGGAAAGCAAGTAAGGTTAACAGAGAATGACCACGATTTGATTCAAGAAAAACAAGTCTCACCACCTGCTTTAAAGAGCCTTTCCCCTACTAGTCAAAATAATTCTCCGTGTAGTGAAAAGGGTCCGACTAGAAATTTTCATGACAGTGAGAAGAGGCAAGATACTAGTAATGCCTCAAGAGACCTATTATGTTCGAATAGCTTTGATGCTTTATTGAAAACTACTGGAAAGCAAGTAAGGTTAACAGAGAATGACCACGATTTGATTCAAGAAAAACAAGTCTCACCACCTGCTTTAAAGAGCCTTTCCCCTACTAGTCAAAATAATTCTCCGTGTAGTGAAAAGGGTCCGACTAGAAATTTTCATGACAGTGAGAAGAG
>JAJOOS010015808.1:0-11319 GCA_029582725.1 Solanum chiquidenum
TAACTACATAAGTAGTAGTAGTCGTTACATTTAAAGTTTCAAGATATTATTAATAAGACATATTTAGTAAAATATACCTTTAATTAACTTTTTTAGTGCATATATCAAATTAATAAGAATCAAGTAATATATAACGGAGATTGTAAACGAAATTAACGGGCATATCAAGTCAACATATGTAGAAAACAGTGACGTGTTTTTATTAGTTGATTATTTAAGTGTTTTAAAGAATATGTTAAAGAACCTCAAACTTGAATATATTTACCAAATTATATGAGACAACTTAAGTAATAAATAAAGAAAGTAGGGGCAAAATTGAAACTTGAAATATGACACACCTCAAATAACCTGCCAACCTATTCTCTTAATTTGAGCTAAAGGGCAAATAATAAACGATTTCTTTTCATATATTAATTTGAGAGAGTGTACCAACATATTCTCTTAATTATTTCATTCTTATTTATTTTTTATCATAATATATTTTTGAAACGTTTGTATAAGAAATACATAATTATAATATTTAGTTTTATCAAAAATGTTATTTGATGATCGTGCTCATGCATTTATATGATTTGTTCCTTTAGTTATATAATTTTTTATGATATTAAGTACATTGCATGAAAAATAAGATGATAATTATATTTTAATAAATTCAAAATGATATAATATATTCGAACAATTAAATAATTTTTAATAATCTGTACGCAACGCGCTGGCACGTATAGTAATATACATATATATTTTCATCATCAGTTTCAATTTATTTATCTTACTCTTTTTAGCAATTTTTTAATTTTAACTTTTTTTTATAATGACATATTTAAGACCATGAAATTAAAATACATTTTGATAATTTTAATTTAATTATATTTTAATTTTTTTATTAAGTTGAAACCAGTCAAACAAATATTGAAGAAGGGAGTATATTTCAACCTATGTAGCTAATTAAAAGAGTATATATATATGATTAATATTTGATGCAGGGAGGAAAGGATGAAATCATCATGTGAGTCTGTATTCAAAACATTGATATCATCATTTTTGGCAGTGGCAGCACTTAAGTATCAAGGCAAGTCCAAAGACCCATTTGAAGCAAAACCTATTATCACTTGGTGCTTCCTTGTTTCTTTTTTTCTTTACTGCCTAACAATATTGGGATTACCCATGATGAAGAATAATTACTCTCCAATATTAATTAGTCGTATGGCTTTAGCTTTTGGAGCTCTTTCATTCCTCTCTCTACTTTCTCTCTTCCTCCCAATTACTTATTAGTCGTTTTTATTATAAGGACCAAGTAAAATGAAAAAGAATAGTACTAACGACTCATTAAGTACTTTAAAGACCTTCTTAATGAGTTATGAACTAGTATCCATATTATATAACACTCCCTTTCAAACTAGGCGTAGTGGCCGGAGAGTGGAGACGACTACCTAGTTTAATTTGCTCTTCAACTATGTTGAACTTTGGTTAAAGTCTTGTTGTAGTTTTTTTCCTTATATATAAATTATAAAACGACAATATGTTTCAATAAATTTTGTTGCTTTGCTATCACTGATCGAATAATGTAACACGCCGTTGTGTAATAATCTGATCTCCATTCCTAATATTGAATAGCCATGCCAAAATAATCTACTTTAGTTCATATTCCAAATTTTCAATTGAAGCGTTTGCCTCCTATTTATATAGACATGAGATATAACATACATATATGAACCGATCTAAATATCGAGACATGACTTAAATATAACAATAAAAAAGACCCTGAGTATATTATTAATAGAGAGCAAACTAACCAGTGAAATGTGATATAAGTGAGATAAATTCCGATCGATGTGCAGGAATTATTCATAAGATATGCTATAAAAGAATGTAGCGTCACCCATGCATATATATATATAGATTCTCGTCCATGCAGCCACTAGTAGTTGTTTTTTTCTGACGCAGACTTGTAAATTTCCTTGCACCACACAGGACAGGAATGTTACTACAATCATCCATATATATATCTCACTACATGACTAGAGTCTAGAGTAACTGTCTTTATAATGGAATCAAATTAATTAGCTCATGAGTCATGAACCTCTCTTTTATATAATTCTATTCCCTCCATCTAAAGGTCCTTTTTGCTACTCTATGTCTTTTTTTTTAGTCCATTTCAAAAAAAAATACTAATAGAATATTATATTGCATTTCCTTATTTGGTACCTAGTTAACGGCACCATCCCACTTTACCCTTATTGGGCCAACTCAACCTATTATTGTGGAGAACAAGTAACTTTAATCACAAGGACAGTTTGATAAATATATGCCCGATCAAATAATGTCATATAATTAATCGGGACGAAAGAAGTGTACTTTAAAGAAAACTTTTTTTCCGTTATAAAAATATCATTCTACAATAATGTTTGGTTTAGCATTTCAAATGACCACTGCATTTATATATAGGATGAATGAATTGTAACTTTCATATATGGTGAAAGTGTAAAAATTGAAGATTATACTATCATAAGTATTAAGTACTCAGTAAGTTGCGGATAAATGCGTCTAGATTATTCTTTATTCTTTTAGTCATCAATCTTTTTTTCTTATAAAAGTGAAACCGTATTGCTCAAACAGAGGGTGAAGAGTAAGGTAAAAATAAAAAATAAAAAAGCATAAAAAGAGGAACATCTCAAATCAGTTAGTGCGAATATTTTAGTTTGGTTCCCTTTTTATTCATATTCTTTCAGCCCAGTGTCGCCACTACTCACATACTCTATTTTAATTTTCTGTAACTTGCAAGTCTTGAAAATGTAAAAAGACAGCTACTTAAGGTAATGGTACTGATTCTAATCTTATATAGTAAAATTAGTGCTTCAAATTCCCAAAGGAAAAGATGATATTGACTCCTACGAGTATTCTTAGCTTGTAGCCCATCCAGTCCCATCACATAATCATTTTATTTACCTTGCAGTAACAATATTTTGATTTATAATTAATGATGATGTACATTGTTATCTGTAACTGTAAGCTAATTAGGGCATACAGTAAAACCTCTATAAATTAATATAGGTGGGATCATCAAATTTTATTATTTTATAGAGATATTATTTAATCGATAAATTAATATTTATTAATTTAAAGAATGATTTTAGATTTAATGAAGGTTAATTTTGATTATATCAAAATCATTATATCTTACTAATTTATGTATCATTTTTATTGATTTCACATAAAAAAAACAATACTTATTATATATAAAGTACAATGCATACATTAAAATCATTGAATCTTACTAATTTAAGTATCATATTTATTGAATTGTCACTATCGTGCAAACAAAAGAGCATGGATGACAAGTGTGCTTTTTGATGAATATATTCGTTGGTTTGACCACAAAATGCATGGTAGATGAGTTTTGCTTATGGTAGATAATTGTCCAGCCCATAATAGAAATATTGAAGGACTACAAAATGTTGAATTGTTTTTCTTGCCACCCAAAATGACATCCAAAATTCAACTTTGTTATGCTAGAATAATACGAACTTTCAAGATGTATTATCGTAACATATTTTATCGTAGGATATTAGAAGGCTTTAAAGTGGGACAAACTGATCCAACAAAGATTAATGTTTTGGATGCTATCAATTTTGCAATCCTTGCTTGGACAACAAATGTCAATAGCAAATTATTTTCGACACTGTAAAATTCGTTGGAGGATGCAATCTCAGAGAATTTGAATGAACCCACTTGTGCAAACATCATTCATGAACTTGAGGTCATGATTAATGATCTCGGTTACCACAATAAAATGGATGTCAATAACTTGTTGGATTATCCGGGTAAAAATGATACATGTTCAGAGGTCCAGAGCTTAGAAGAAATTGTGGATACCAATGATGAAGTTGAAGATGATACTATACATTTGGAACCACTTACTCGTATGGAATCACTTATCGCATCTAGAATGTCACTCCCCGAGTCTACACCCTGGACGTGGCCGGCACTCGGAGACCATTGCTGGCCTCAAGCGAACCCTTGGCCTGGCTACTAACTCAGCGGAAGACTTAACTCAACACAATATAAGATCATCAAACAACTTAAATGATAAAATCTGGCCAAAATGGCAACTTATGTCTCAAAATAGAATATCGATAAATACATAGATGAGAGACTCAACTACTGTCTGACTGTCTATGAAGCCTCTATAATATTGAGATGGATGTTGGGACAGACCCCACAACATCTTAATAAATAAAAACTAGGAAAGCGAATAAAAGAGTCCTCCGGAATGCAAGGAGGCTCACCACTGACTCTGGAGTGCTCGACTAGATCAACGACGCGCTGGATACTGATCCTGGTTACCTGTGTCTACATCATAATGAGATGCAGGCCAACTGGCATCAATACATTGAATGTACGAGTATGCGAGTTGGAATGGTAAACAACAACTTAAGCTTGAAAGGAGTACAAATGAACACTTACCTTGGCTCTGTTCAACTCATGAATAACTGAACTCAATATAAAGCAATAAGACACATGCAATATATATAAAGCTTGTCAAACAGTGTAAACAACTTAGTTCGTTAAAGATGAAGCAATAACAAACTCAACTTTACTTATATATAAAAGTAATATAACTTTAGTGGAAGATTCTTTAACCGACAACCACCACTATAAGCCCTAGAGATGATACAACGTTTTACCTCACGTTGCCCAAGGACCATCCTATACCTTGTCGTGATATATGACCTTACTTAACTTAGTGGATCCACTAGCTTAACTTACGTGATCATCTAAAAAGTATGACCCGTTAAATCCCATGATGGCTATATAGTTCTTATGGAGAGTTGAGTTAATATGAACTCGCGTCTCCAATTCGGTGCTCAATACTACTCCCAAAATATACTTTAGCTCATATATGTTTTAAACACCTCTTTATTTAGTTTGAGATAATTGCTCAAAGTTTAGCCCAAAGGCTCTCTTGGAATCGATGTTCCCTTTACTGAAAACTAGCCCAAAGGCTCCTTTTGAAAATCATAGTTCCTTTCTTGCTCAAATGTGAAAACATTTATAAACTTCTTTGGGAATACTTAGTTCCCTAATAAATTTTGAGAAATGAACTCAACTTTTACTCTTTGCTTAACTTGAAAACTTGAGTCTTAAAATGAATTTAAAACATTGTTAAAGACTCTTGAAAACTTTAAGAAACTTTTCTTTGACTTGCTTCTTAACTTCTAGACTTGACTTTTAACTTCTTTGACTTTGATCTTAACTTTCCTTGAATTGGATTATGAATTCAAGGTTCATGATCTCATGTTTATGGATGATTTCATGATGTTTAGATGTACCTTAGAGTATTGGAATCAACTTAGAAACATAGGTACATTGCTAAGGAACAAGTACGAAAAGGTGGGGAACGAATGAGGAAAACTGGAGTCCCTGACGCTCTGAGAGGCGCGGGGCGCCAGCCCTCAACATTCATGGACTGGTCTGGGGGTATCTGGCTGGCGCGGCACCCCAAGGGTGAATATTCAGAGACCCTTTTGGGGTGCGATGGCTGGCGCGACGCACCACCCCTATCCCCAGGTGTTTAACGACTTTTCTTTTCTGTTTTTCATCTCTAAACCCTCTTAACTTCAATGGTTCTTTTCCCAAATACTTAGGATCATTAGTAACCTCAATACCCAATAGATTTACCTCGAAAAGCAACCCGGAAACACGAATCAAATCAACACTAGGCATTCAACAATCAACCAACAAGAACTCAACAATGTTCTTCAAGAACTTCACCTTCTTAACATTCAAACAACTCCATTGTTTGTTGAATTGAAACAAGTTTGGCGTGTGGGTGAACTAACCCATCACTATGTGATCTCACATACCTAAATAGGGATCGCCCCCGACGATTTCCACTCCAAAAGCTTGACGTTCTTGGCGAAATCTTGGCTTTTCTCTCTTCTCCAAGCCCTAAGCGTATTTCTCAATTCTCCAAACTGACTAAGTCATGTTTTTACCCCAATAAATCCCTACAAATGAATTAGGAAATTAATCAGAGAAAAGACTACTTTGCCCTTCCCTAAATCCGGATTGGGACTTTTCTCAATCCAACAACCCAACTTCCGAAAGGCATATCTCACTCATACGATGTCGAAATCGTGCAAACTCGGCAGCGTTGGAAATATATTCCCAAGGGCTTTCCAACCATATCAAGAACTACTCATAACTCATCCTGAGCTAGGAGTTATGGTCGTTTGAAAATGACCCAAAACTCACTTTCTTAACTTTAGACAATTCCCAGATTTCCACATGCTTTCCCAAAATGATTATTTTCAGATTTTTAAACTCTTTCTAGTCATTTCTAGGTGCGAGATGTTACATAGAACTCTTCACAATTTTATGGTGCACTTCGAAAAGACAACACCAGAGCTCTTGGATGCAATAAGGAAAGTTAGAGATAAGCTTAAACAAGATTTAAATTTTAAGAAAGATAGAACACAATAGAATCATATTTCACTAAATTGTCTTAGATATATTTATACTTTTAAAGAATTTTTAATTTATGATATTAATGGGACCATATATTTATATAGGGGTCTTATGGAAATATATTATCTTATTATCTTATCGAAATTGGTGATTTTTTCCATTGGCCCAAGTTGGAACCGGACAAAAATATTACTTTAGAGAGATTATTAATTTATCGAGTATTAATTTATAGAGGTTTTACTGTAATTGGAAGTAAGCAAAACAACCTTAAGCATAAAACCTGGACCTGATCGTGTGTTATTATAGCATGAAATTTATTCAATCATATTGCCATTGGCAATCTTATAGTTTGGTGGCATTACTATTCACTCATAAGTAATATACCATAGTGTAAACACATTATTGTTTTTGTGGTGATCACCTAGTATCTAGGCTAGCTTGTGCAGTTCAATTAATTTTACAAGCTATGTAGTATCTCCATCATACAAAGTAGCTTTGACCATCAAAACTCGGATAAGTAGAAAAACATCACATAGTGTTTTTGCCTTCATTGGGAATAGCAAGTTTGAAATGGAGCCAGAAGTACTTGACAGTTAAGTGTTTGGGATTTTAGTGCTTTTAAGTTACTAAGTTCTAGTTTAATAATTTATACATATTAAATGAATTTCCTATGAGACAAATAAACGGTTTGAACTAAACCTATTAGGATTTGCCGAACTCACTTTCAACACTCTAGCTTCACCCTTGATTGAAATTTGAACGTCATGATGACTTCTAAGTCACTTAACTTAAAAGACGGTGTGTAACCCACATGATACAAACAGAGTGATCAAAATACCAAAGCGATTCATTCATTTAAAACAACTTGCCCACATATATAGGCAACTAATTATAAATACTCATTAGTATATAAGTGTAACATGCCTAAAAAACTTGCTAGGGAATTGCAATTGGAGAATTGAGCTGCAAGGATTGTGATTGAATCACATCAGGCAAATTGAGTGGTGGCAAAGAGAAACGTCCATAAGTAGAGCTTCCTTTTCTTATTTGTTGCATAGTAAGCAGAGCTGCTACTGTGTTTCTAAATATTCCTTCCCCTGCAACTCCTGATCCTAATACTAATCCTCTTTCTACATCACACGGAGGCGGAAACACTGAATCTATCGTACTTTCACACTCTTTTACAAGCTTTGATATCAAATCTGTTGTGAAGAATGGCTGCTGAAGCACCTTCTGTATATACGGCGAACGCAGTAATCCACCTGTTCGCTTGTCGTACTTCTTCAGTATCTTAGCCAATCCTGTAAAAATAAAAGATAACTACGTGTAACTGCCTGTTTACGTAATGTAGAATTTTATTATATACCTGTGTAGTTAATGTTACTATAGTTGATTAAGAGCACCATTTCACCATGGAAATCAACAATGTCTTTTCTGATTTTTGCTAATTCTTCTTTGCAATCTGTTTCAGAGGGTTGGCTTCCATTTGGCCCCCATGTATCAATCACTCTCCCTATCCTCTGTTGCAACTCCTGCATAACAAACAAACATTAATTATTTTATCAATCTCTCTCTGTCTAAAATTTTACCCAAAAATATATATATATATATAAACCTAATATATGTTACTACTTATTTTGTCTCAATTTATATGATACAAATAAAATTCAGAAATTAGGAAGAAAAAACGAAGGAAAAGGAAAGAGATTGCAAAAGTTTGGAAACAATTCAAGTACATAATGTTGGGGCATCTTTGAGCTTATTCCGTAAAGATACTTTGTCCTCTCGTGTATATGACAAGCTTTCTAGAAAAAAATGTACTAGGTGGCATGCCACTACTTTTGGACTATGTACTAGGTTGCTTCATCAATTTGCTTGCTTGAGTAGGTCGGTTGAGCTAATTTTAAACGAATTATAATAAATTGAGTTAATAATCGAATGAGTCATTAACACATTCAAAAATTAGTTGGTTTGAGATGAGTTTGGTCTTAAAAAGGCTAAATATTAAGTCATAGCTCAACTAAGCCAATTCTCGTCAATTTGAAATCTATACAACTTTAGCTAAAGACAATAAGTCAATGAAAAAGATCCATATAGTTAGTACTAGTTGGAAATAGGTTTTAGAGAAATTCGATATTATTACTACTACTATTTATTTATGTGTATTATAAAATTTATTATTCACTTTTATTTTATTTAGTATAATAACATGAGTTAAAATTAAATAAAATATTAATAATTCATATGGTCAATCACAATTTATTTAAATTATTATTGTATTGAACTTTTAATTAATTCGGAAACAATCTCTTTAACTCCACTACGTATATAACAAGATCTGCATATACTATATCCTCTGAAATCCCATTTTACTGGATATGTTATTGTTGTTGTAATTAACTCAAACTACTTAATTCACCTCATTACCATTAATCACAAAACAAAAAGAAAAGATTAGTGTTGGAGTTATAATTGATCCATACCTTATGTTTAATAATGAAATCCTCTTCTTGCTCCATGAAAAATGCATTAAACTTATCAATCTCATTATTCAACAAATACACAAACTCAGCCTCTGCCTTACCATACTCCAATGATCCACTCATCATTTGTGGTGCATATGAAGAAATCAATTTCACCAATTTCTTCAACTCTTTATATGACAAAAACTTGTCACCCCACCCTGGTAATGTTTCTTGAATTTGTTGCTTCAATCTTTTCCCAAACTTCATTCTCTTATATTAAAAAATAAAAGAAGTTCAAATTGCTACAAAATGAGAAAATAAATATGTTGAGGGAGAAGAGGAGTATATATTATATAGTGTGTGATAAGTGAAAAAAAGGGCAAGAAAATGGGGTTGATTTTAACAAGTAAAAAGAATATTTAGAAGCATATGCTTGGCGTGTTGAATGACAGTTTTTTTTTATAAAAAAATAATTAAATGAAAGTGAAATTAAAAGGGGTAGCTGAAGTAAGAGAATTCTAAGCATATTCGTAAATGACTTTTTATTTTATTTTCAACACTAATTAATGTGAGTGTCATTTCTCACATGGTAGTGATATTAAAAGAACAAATCATAGCCGTTGAATAGTTAAGTGGACTAACGTGGCAAAGATCGAATCATGGCTGTGAGTCTGTGATTGTTAGATTAGCAGTAGGATTATGTAATTGGGAATTGGAGAAATGGATGATCCTTTGGAATCTACCATAAGGAAAGAGAAAACCAAAATTGGGGATTTGAGAATATGTTTTTTCTTGTTTTTTATTTAAAAAATAGGAAATGCTCTCTCTAACGTAGTTTTAAAATGTACTCCCTCCGTCCATCTTTACTTGTTTACTATACTAAAAAAAGTTTTCCAATAATATTTATCCAATTTAAAAAATCAAGAGATAATTGATCTTTTATATCTATTTTACCCTTGACATTAAATACTATTCAATTTATTAAATTTAATATATTCAAAGGATAATATAGTTATAACCATATTATTTATTCACTATACCAAGTTTATTGTAGACAATTACTATCAGACGGAGAGAGTAACTTGTGGAGTCTACTTCTATATTGTTCAAACCTTTGGGGCTATAATTTGATTGTAGTGACTTTTTATTGCCTTAAAGTTCAAGGATTTCAAGAATTGAACAGTTTAAAACAAAGACTAGTCTCCAATCCTCTAGTAGTAGTAGTAGACATGTAGTTATATCAATATGTACTATTACTAGGATGGATGAGATTCCACCCCCGTATATCTAGAGGTTTTGTGTTTAATTATGAAAAATGACAACATATCTACAAGTGTTTTCTTCTTAAATGAATTTATAAGATGTGAATCTGAATTAATTGAACTAATGGATTTCAAATATGAAATGGTTATAAAATAAAATAAGAAGTTAGACTAATAGTTATACTCTCTCTATTTTTTCATTATTTATTCACTTTTGAATTGAAATAGTGGATTTATCATTTTACCCCTATTAATTATAAAGTGGATTATTTAAAAAATTAAGATTTTCAAAAAATTCTATTTGTTTTATATTAATTAATTGAGGATATAATAAGTAAAAAAATTGTCATTTCTTAATCTATCTATATATAAAAGGAGAAGAAAAAGTGTCATATGTCAGCACCACACTAAATCAGATTTTTTTAAAATTAAAATTAATTATGTGTATGTATTTATTTTAAAAAAAACTCTAACGTTGTGGTCCTTTTTTTGTGGAAATATATATTTTAAATTTTAACCATCTTTCCACAATCTCCTCATTTAAAGAAAAACAAAAATGTAGATAATAATAATAATAATAATATAGATATATAATTTATCTGTATATTATAAAAATCAGAAAAAAACATACTACAAAAAAAAATTAAATTAAAATCTAAAAATGTAAAAATAAAAATATTTTTTTCAAATAAACCCGTAAAAAGCATAAGTCATCAAATATTGAAAATAAGAACTTATAAATAAAAATAATTGTTATATATTTTTAACACGTTTTGGACTCTTAAAAAATTTATAAATGTTTATTGTCAGCACTACCAAAAAAAAAATTGTAAATTATTAAAATTAATTGGAATTCTAAAAATAAAAATAGAAATTTCAAACAATAAAAAGAAAATTAAAAATAAAAAAAAAAAATATTTTTTAAAAAAACTCAACGTTGTGGTACTTTTTTTTGGAAGGGTATTTTTAAAATTTGAACCATCTAACTGCACATTTTTTATTTAATAATAGTGATAAAAAATAAATATTTTAACTGCACATTAACTTCCCACTTCTATCCTAAAATAAAAGGAGTGGTTAGTGATAAAATATTCAAACAAACGGATAATTCTTCCCCAATCAAC
>JAJOOS010015809.1:0-12221 GCA_029582725.1 Solanum chiquidenum
ATAACTAATTCATGATGATTTGTTGAAATTCTAGAAACCCTAGGTCTGTTCATAATCATGGAATCAAGAATCTGACTGAATTCTAGGGACCTAATGGGTGAAAGGAACCCACTAGTGAAATCCCACATACCTGGTGATGAATTCCACGGAGAAATCCTTCGATTTCAGGGCTCGAACTGGAGAAAACTTGTTGCGTTCTTGAACTAGGGTTCTTGGCCTTTTTCTCCTCTCTTGCTTCTAATTTTTTCTAAGTTTGATTAATGATTTGACTTAGGTAAGTTCTAGTTATGTTCCTAGGCTTAAACTGATTAAAATCTCATGATTTAGAGTTTAAACGACGTATCTTAAGGGTTAAATAAAATAGGAAAAGACCAAAAGATCCCTGACTTAATTGTTGTCGGAGTGACCGATGGATTGGACTGACGGGCCGTCATTCAATCGATGGTCCGTCGATTGGGTCCGTGAGTCAAGCCTGCTCGACAGGCCTTCACTAAAATGACCATAACTTTTTACTCGGAAGTCAGATTTTAGCAAATTCGGTGGAGTTGGAAAGATGATTCAATTATCTATCATATCATAGGTCATGGGACACATAATTCATTTTGTTCTGGGAGTTATTACCATTTGAAATTGACCCAATTATCAATTTCCCCCTAATTGGCTGCTGGCCTTCACCAACGATCATACCTACGGACCGTGGTTCGAATGACGGTCCGTGCTGGGCGACCGCCATTCGCAACTGAAGGATGAAATCTGAAGTGTGAAGCTGGAAGTTGGCTGGCCCATTGACGGAGCTGACTGATGGGCCGTCAGTCGACTGATGATCCGTAGGTGGCTTCCGTCAGTGGCACATGCAACTTCTAAAAATCTAGAATTTTTTCCTTTCTCGAATCTGGGGTGTTACAGAGATGATCAATATGGATTTCATCACAGATTTACCAAGGTCTCGCAGGCAGCATGATTCTATTTGGGTGTTTGTTGATAGAATGACAAAATCATCTCATGTTTTATCGATAAAGACTACTCATTCAATAGAAGATTATGCTAAGTTATATATTCAAGAGGTAGTCAGACTTCATGGGGTTCCGGTATTGATTATTTCAGATAGAGGAGCACAATTTACTGCTCAATTTTGGAAGTCATTCCAGAAAGGCTTGGGTTTAAAGGTGAACTTGAGTACTGCTTTTCATCCTCATACAGATGGTCAATCAGAGCGCACTATTCAGACTTTAGAAGATATGTTGAGGGCTTGTGTGATTGATTTCAAGGGTAATTGGGAAGATCACCTACCTCTCATTAAGTTTGCTTACAACAATAGTTACCACTCTAGCATCCAAATGACTTCTTATGAAACTCTTTATGGGAGAAGATGCAGATCTCCTATTGGATGGTTTAAAGTTGGTGAAGCTGGGTTGATAGGACCGGACTTAGTTCATCAAGCTATGGAGAATGTGGAAGTTATTCAAGGGAGGTTGAAAACAACGCAGAGTCATCAAAAATCCTACAGAGATGTTAGAAGAAAAGACTTAGAGTTCGAAGTAGATGATTGGGTTTACTTGAAAGTTTCACCCATGAAGGGTGTTATGAGATTTGACAAGAAGGGGAAGCTTAGTCCCCGGTATATTGGTCCTTACAGAATATCCAAGAAGATTGGCAAGGTAGCTTATGAGTTAGAGCTACCCCAAGAGTTAGCAGCGGTTCATCTGGTATTTCACATCTCCATGTTGAAGAAGTACATGGGCGATCCTTCACTTATAATACCTACTGAAGATATTGGTATCAATGATAGCTTATCATATGAGGAGATTCATGTTCAGATTCTAGATCGCCAAGTTCGCAAGTTGAGAACTAAAGAAGTAGCATCAGTCAAAGTTATGTGGAGAAATCAATTTGTTGAGAAAGCTACTTGGTAGGAGGATATGAAGAAGACATACCCACATCTCTTCTAATCCGAAGAAGTTCCAAATTAAGGAACTAATCCTTTTCTTGGCTTTTATTTTAAGTTGGCATGTTGTAATTGCATTTTTTGCTTGTTGGGTGTTTGAGCTAGGTGTTAGATGTTACATCTTAGCATACTAAGAGTAATCTCATTCAAGGAAGAATGTTTCCAAGGGGGAGATAATGTAACACCCCGCTACTAGAAAGACTTAGAATTAGAAAGAAACCATTTTTGAAAATAATCAAATTTGGAAAGTTTGACAAAGTTAAGCTAAGTATGAGTTTTGGGTCAACTTCAAATGACCATAAATCCTATCTCAGGATGAGTTAGGTGTACTACAAGATACCTTAGGAAATATATTTGAATTATCTTTCTAACGCCACCGAGTTTGACAATTTCGAGTTTGTCTGAGGGAGATATGCCCATTTGAAGTTGGACTGTCTAGATAAGAAAAGTTAAAATTGGATTTTAGAAGGGTATTATGGTCTTTTAAATACCCAATTAATTAAATTTATTTTTGGTAATTAAGTTGGAGTCTCAACTTATTGGATTCAGTTTACGCTTCATAAAAATAAGTTAGGGTTTTGAGAGAACAAAAAAGAAGAGGAGAAAAGACGAGAAGAAGCTTGGAATCGTCGAGTTCTTGAAGAATTGCTTGAAGATTTCGCCAAGGGTTGATCCCTACGAGGTATGTGATATAACATAGTGTTGGGTTAGTTCACCCACGCGCCAATCATGATTTTATTCAGCGAAGTTATGTTCTTGAAAGTATAGAAATTGAGTTCTTGATGGATTTGTTTGAAGTTTCTATTGGGTTCTTGATTGTTGGAGTTGTTGAGATGTTCTTGATTTAAATTCATGAAATTAGATGTTGTTTTGAGTAGATTCTTTCATATTTTGGTTATGTAGTCGAATCTAAGTGTTTGGGGAAAGAACCAATTGAATATAGAGGGTTTAGAGTTAAAGAACGACCAAAGAAATTCATCAAAAATCTAGGAACAGGTCTATGGTGTTGCGCCACTCAGAGCGCCCCAAGACAGAGTCTGAAGTTAGGGCTCTAGGGCTCCGTGCAAGCTAGTGCGCCCCAACCCAGACTCTGAAGTTTTGCCTCTGGCGCCCCTCGCCAGTCAGAGCGCCAGGGACACCAGGTCTTCTACCCTTTCCCACTTCTTTCCGTTTGAGTTCCCTTGAAACGTACCTATGTTTCCTAGTTGATTTCTACACTCTAAGGTACGTCTAAACATCATGAAATTATCCATAAACATGAGATCATGAACCTTGAATCCATAATTCAATTCAAGGAAATTTAAGAGTCAAGTCAAGAGAGAAGTTCATAGAGTTTTCCAAAAGTCTTTTACAAATGTTTTAACTTTGTTTTAAGACTTGAGTTTTTAGTTGAGTAAAGAGTAAAGATTGAAGTTCATTTCTTCAAAAGAGTATATGGGGACTATTTATTCCCAAAGAGTAAAATATTTTCACATTTAAACAAGAAAGGAAACTTTGATTTCCAAAAGAGTCTTTGAGCTAACTTTTCAGTAAAGAGTAAATGCTTGCACAATTAAGCAAGAGAGAAAACTTTGTTTCTAAGATAGCCTTTGAGCTAAGTTTTGAGCAATTATCTCAAACCACAGAAAAAAGTTATGTTTTTAAACATAAGATCGAGTATTATATTTTGGGAGTAGTATTGAGCACTGATATGGGGGAGAGTTTAGACAACTCCCAGCCCCCATAAACCATGTAGCCATCATGGGTAGAAAAGGGCCATACTTTTTAGATGATTTATTAGTGTTTTTTAGCATAGACTAGTGGAACCACTTAGTAGTCAAGTTCTATACCCTCGGCAAGGTATAGGATGGCCCTGGCAGCGTGAGGAAAAATGTTGTATCATTACAATAGCTCTTAGGTGATGGTTGTCAGTTAGAGAAACTCCCACAAAAGTATTTTGTATTATTATATACACAGAGTTACTTGTATTTTTATATACATCCAGAGTTTATATTGTATCTTTGCATACATATAGAGTTACTATTGTATTTCTAAATAGACAGAGTTGATATCCATGTTTTAAAACTTTTCTTTATAATGCACTTATTTATGCTGCTTTTTATTGAAATGAGTTCAGCTCAGTTCAGTTCAGTTGAGACCAGGTTTGTTCTTTCAGTTCCTTCCAAGCTTATGTCTTGTTTTAGTATTTCCCCTCACATGCTCGTACATTCAATGTACTGACGCCATTTGGCCGGCATCGTTGTTATGATACAGATGCAGGTAACCAGGATCAACATCCAGCGCTTTGTTGATCCAGTTGAGCATTCAGAGTCTTGTGGTGAGCCTCCTTACTTTCTGGAGGATCTTTATTTATATGGCTTTAGTAGTTTTTAGTTGTTAGGATGATCCCTCTTAGTTTTAGAGGCTTCATAGTCAGTCACTTAGTTCATTTGTCTTTACCTTGTTATTGGCATATGTTTTGAGACTTGCGTTGCCATTTTCGCTAGTTGAATGTTTCTTTTAAGACATTCTAAGTTTATTTCATGAGTTCATCTTTTGAGACTATTTTCTTATTGAGTAAGTCTTCCACTGAGTATTAATCCAGGCCTGGCCAAGGGTTCGATTGGGGCTATCAAAGGTTCTCAAGTGTCAGTTTCGCCCAGGGTGTAAGCTCGGGGCGTGATAGAAACCAAGCTTGAATCCTCCTAAGACACTTGAGCATCCCCTTTCCGGATTCTTTCCGCTTGTTCTTGGTCTAAAAATAGTTAAGTAATGCAAGGATCAATACACAAGGCCTAATTTACCCGGATAATAATCAAACTATCAATCCTATGCCAAACCCAAGATCCCAATACTCAATTAGGGCTTTTCCACCATCAACTTCAGGCCAAACCCCTCCCCCAATGATAATTTCTCAAGATTATATGTTCTAAGAATCAAATTACGGATTAGGGGAGCAATTATCTTACCTTTAGCGCTAGAAATAGTGGAAAACTGTCAAGAACTGTTCTGGTTCGACTCCGAGCTCTCAAGAACAAAGTTTTTATAGAAAATAACGATTTTAGGGTTTTTTCCCGACTTAACTCGCGATTGTCCAGCCACAATGGGACCCTACCCGCCACAGTGGCCCCACTCTGGCGGAACTAACCCCGCTCTGACGGCTTTCACGGAGACAGAAGCTCAGAATTTGAGTTCTAAGCTCCCATTTCACAACTCAACTTCAAACATGGACGTTCAAAAGCTACTCTTCCATGCCAAGATCAGTTTCGAGAGTTCTACTCGCCCAAATTTGATTTTGTAAAGCCGTACAGGATCCTTAACGTCTTGACTATCTACTCATGTGATCAAATTCATAATCAAACCTCCGTCTATTACTAGATTTCCCTAGACCTCACCTGACTCAGATTTCGTCCAAGTCTGGCCTAGGCTAGAAATTTTCAAGTCACTAATCAAAAGTTTTTTGTCCCAAATTCTTTCCCCATTGGCTTTTTCATAATGACAGAAACAGGTCGTTACAATCAATTGACCGTTTTTCTCTTCTCCTCTCTACGTGTTCAATAATATTTTTTGTATTAATTTAATTTTCATATTTTCCTTTTTATTATGTTATGTATTTATAAATACATAAAAATAATATTATAAATTACAATAATTGACAAAATAAAATATTTTTAAAAAACATATTAAAAGTTTGATGAACTCTCAAAATTGAATGTGTGCCACATAAATTGGGATAGGGCGAGTAACATATATTATTTGAAAATTATGTTAAGAGTATTATAAATCACAATAATTAACGACTTAAAAATATTTTTAAAACATATTGAAATTTGTTTAGCTCTCGAAATTCCAATTGTCCCACATAAATTGCGAGAGACAGAGAGAGAAACATATATTATTTGAAAATTATATTATATATAAGTTAAGAGCATTATAAATCACAATAATTTAAAACTTTAAATATTTTTAAAAGCATATTAAAAATTTGGTTGACTCTCAAAGTTTCACATGTGCCACATAAATTGGGACAAAAAGAGTGACATATATATTTGAAAATTACGTTAAGTAAATCAAAATAATTAACAACTTAATTATACATTTAAAAATTATACAAAATTTGGTTGTCTTTCAATTCTATTGTGCCACATAAAATAAGATGAATGGAGTAATATATATTGAGTATGTGCTTGTACAAGCTCTTGTATCTAGTAGTTAGAGTAAATTTTAGGTTTTGCAAACATAAAAATCATATCTGTATGCTATAGCTATAGTTTGTATAATTGCGCTCCATAGCAAACTTTATGTTTGCTATGGAGCATCAGATTTGTATAAATCGTTGACAGCCTTTCATTTTTATAAATCGATGGTAGCCTCTCGTTTGTATAAATCGATGGCGGCCTCTCAATTCAATTGTATTTATGTAACTACTATGTATATGTATCAATGATTGTGTTTGTATATCTGCATAAAATTTAAATTTGTATACAATTGAATCGAAATAAAATATTTGTATATCAAATCTCTCTCTCTCTTTATACAACACAAATTATACATTGTAATTTGTATAATTTGTGTTTGTATAAAGCAAGAAAGAGAGAAAGACAAAAGAGAACTGGTAGGGAAAGGTCTGTATTTGTATAATTATAAGTGTATAGGAGGAAAATATATGTATTTGTATTTGTATATACAATTTTCTCTCGCTTTATACAAACACAAACGCAATTCATACATTTGTGTTTGTATAAAGTGAGAGAGGCGAGGGAGAGTGGCGAGCGAGATCTGGGAGAGTGGCGAGCGAGATTCGCTAGGGAGAGAGGTGAATGACAATTGTTTGCTACGAGTTATAATTAAATGAAATTGTGGTTATAGCATTTAATTTGAATTAATAGTTTACTATTTATACAATTTTTCCTATTTATTATATTTACAAATAATTATACACGTTCAAATGTTTAAAAAAATATATTTCATTTTAATCACTTAATGTTCAAATCTAAAGACGACATTTTAATTATTTAAATGTCCATTCAAATCCATACGTCTTAGAATTAAAATACATAAATAAGTAATCAGCATGCTATACCAAAACTAGTAATATTTTTTTCAAGTTCCGATTAATTCCATGCCCAGATTAAACCTATATATTCACTAGTACTAAATTACGTCTGTCTATTCTTAATTAGTTGATCTCGTGAATTTTACTTTATTTTAATTGCATTGTCAACCAAAACAAAACCCGATGTCGATATTAAAAATATTTCATCTGGTGAACAACTACGAACTAATTTTAGTTACATTATTTTTCATATATATATATATATTCCAAACATATACATGTGGAAGCCTGAGATCAGTGTGTAACTAAAACGTCATATATAAAGTCATGGTTTTTATTCGTTTAGTATGGATTTAATTATTGAACTTACCAAACTTTTAGCCTAAATAGAACGTATCTGAAAGCCATATCTCACTAGCAATTTGATTTGTCCCAAAAAAAATAAAAATGAGACGTTTCTAGAATCTAATACTATATGTTAGAATTTGAAAGGTAAACCTCAACTAACTTAGCTTTGACATTCTTAAACTTTTAACAATACCTTTTATCTTTGATCGTTGCTTTAAATTGATCTGATGAGTGATGGTTGAAACTAGTCTTAGCATTTGTCCTTAGATGAAGGAAACAACTTCTAGAAAGTATATTATAGTATATACTATATTCTCTGTTGAGTTCAAAAGAATCAGAGCGATCATGCAAAAGTTTATAATTTGCAAATTATATTTATGATAAATTAGAAGACAAAGAAAAGCATACTAAAAACATATTATAAATATGATTTGGTCAAGCGATCTATACATTATAAAACTAATATTAAAAAAGAACATAAACATGTTGGGAGAAATTTTTTCCAAGCAAAACTCTCTACACGACTACATTGTGGATGCTTTTGTTGTGTTCATGGTATGAGAAGAGAGGTCTTCAATTTATAGAGTTCCATACGCTCCCTCTAAGAAAAAAAAAAGACCACATATGAAAGAAAATTATATTTCTCTTTAAAAATAAAATAAAATAAAGTAATCTAATCTCATTTACTTTTGAAAATTTGTTAAATTAACATTACATGACATGTGTCCGAAATTTTAAAAGTTATGAGTACTCAATTACTATTTACAGAGTTCTTGAATTATTTTCTTTCACCCACTTTATTTTCCCACACTCTCATTGTCACTTCTATATATTATTAATTAATTATATTATTAGGTTCATCGCTCTCTATTATTATAAGTATTTGGGGTAAAAAAGAGGTCCATCACAGAATAGAAGTCAAATAAACGAGATGAAAAGAGTTGTACAAATTTAATTTTGATACAATAGTATAATGAGGTCTAAAGGGAAATAAATTATTAAACCAATTAACCAATCCTTTTATAAATTTAGACATTCAAAAAAGTATAATATTTTAAATGTCCATCTCACATATTGAATATGTTGGAGTCAGTGTGCCAATGATAGGGGAGATGAACATGAGTTGAATTAAAGATGGGGTTCTATCATTTGATTAGTACATTACTTTGAATTAACTAGCAATCACAAGACACCTCTCTCAATTTTAGTAGGCTTACTCAAATTGCTGGTGAAGAAAGCAATTGAAAACTTAGTAATGTTATATAATGTGGTGCCTCAAAGTTTCTAAATAAAAGAAACTTCTTATTCACCAACCAAACGTACTAATATTAGGGAACAAGCTCCTAAACTTGATAGTGCAACTTTTTGTGATGAAACATGCAATACGTGAATGCCGACTTAATTACTTTATCGGAATTCAATATTTTTTATGTGATTATAATATATAATCTTAGATCGTCCTCGTAAGTTTTTTGAGCAACTTTCACATATAGCAAACACAGAATTCATATTTGTATGCTATAGCAAAGTTTGCATAATTACGCTCCATAGCAAACATATATATGTATAATTCGCTATACATATACAAAAAAAAACAGTTGTATAATTCGCTATACATATAAAAGAAAGCAGTTGTATAATTCGCTATACATATACAAAAGAAAACAGTTGTATACAAAAGATCAATTGTATTATCTGTGTATGTATAAAATGAGAAAGAGAGAGGCAAAAGAAAATTGGGCAGTGAAATATTTGTATTGTATAATTATAAGTGTATAAGACGAAGATATATGTATTTGCATGTGTATACACAATTTTCTCTCGCTTTATACAAATAGAAGCACAATTTATACATTTTGTTTCTGTTTGTATAAGCGAGAGAGGCGAGGGTGGCAAGCGAGATTTGGGAGAGTGGCGAGCGAGATCTGGGAGAGGGGATAGAGGGGAACGAAAATATATATGTATATATACAATTTTCTCTCGCTTTATACAAACACAAACTAATTTTATACATTTGTGTTTGTATAAAAGCGAGAGAGGCGAGCGAGACCGCCACCAAACGAGAGTGGCGAGTGAGATTCCACCAGGGAGAGTGGAAAAAATAAAAATAGTTTGCTATAGGGTACAATTAAATCAAAGTATATTTATAGCATTTAATTTGAATTAATAGTTTGCTATTATATATAATTTTCCCAAGTTTTCTTCGTACATAAGCGTAAGTAACAAATGAAATTATCATTACTACATTTCAAAAATTAATATAATTCTAATTTTTGTCCTACCTCATTTGACCTAATAATTATTTTGAGATTCAAATAATTTTTCTTTAATTTTAATTTTCTTAATCATTTTTATAAATATTTTACGGCAATTTTTAGGTACGAGTTCCTTCGTACTAATAGTTTGTAACGATCAGTTCTCATCGTTATGGAAAAGTCAATTGGGGAAGAATTTGGGCTAGAAAACTTCTGAGTAGTGACTTGGAAATTTCTAGCTTAGGCCAGACTCAGACGAAATCTGAGTCAGGTGAGGTCTAGGGAAACCTGGTAATGGATAGGGGACTTAATTATGAATTTGATCACATGAGTGGATAGCCAGGACATTAAGAAGCCTATACGGCTTTACGGAACTGAATTCAGGCGAGTAGAACTCCTGAAACTGATCTTGGCGTGAAAGGGTAGTTTTAGAACGTCTCGGTTTGAAGGTATGTTGTGAAATAGGAGCTTGGAACTCAAATCCCAAGGTTCGGCCTCCGTGCAAGCCACTGGGGCGGGTTTAATCTGACCAAGGCGGGGACGCTGTGGCGGGATGGGGCCCGCCGTGGAGGGCAAGTCGTGACTTAAGTCGGGGAAAACCCCAATTTCATTATTTTCTGTAAAACTTTGTTCTTAAGAGATAAGGGACGACCCATGGCGATTTCTTGACAGATTTCCACGACTTCTAGTGCTAAAGGTAAGGAAATTACTCCCCTAATCCATATTTTGATTTTTAGGACTTAGAATCTTGGGTAATTATCGTTGGGGGAGGGTTTTGGCCTGAAGTTAATGGTGGGAAAAACCGTAGTTGAACATTAGGATCGTGGGTTTGGTCTTAGGTTGATAAGTTTGTTATTATCCAGGTAAAATAGGCCTTGTTTATTGATCCTTGCGTTAATTACTTGCTTATAGACCAAGAATAAGCCAAAAGACTACGGAAGGGGAAGGCTCAAGTGTCTTAGGATCGATCAAGCTTGGTTTCGAAGTAGGTGATGATTTGATTTTATGTTGTGTGATATATGTCGGTTAATTGCTTCGTTATATGCGTGCATGTATGTGAATAAGGAAATGTGAATCAAATCTAATGAAATGATTATGTGTGAATAATACATGCCATGAACTTGTTACTTGATTGTATGATTATGAGTATTGTTCATTATAGGTGTGATTGTGACTGTGGTTGTGCTGACTAGATCGGGTGTCACGTTCCGACACATATATTGGATCGGGTGTCACGTTCCGACACACATATTAGATCGGGTGTCACATTCAGACACATGTATATTGGATCGGATGTCACATTCCAACACACTAACAGTTTGGGTGTGGGTTCTATGCGAGGACCACTTGTGATTAGTATGTTCATGTTTACCTGTCATTGATATTGGGAAATTGTATGTTGCTCCTTAAATGATAACTGAACTATGTATTTTGTATATGTGTACTTATTGTGTTGTAATTACTTGTGTATATTGTGCTTACGGGAGTAGCCGTGTGATCCTACCAGTACACTGTGGTTTGTGTATTGATACTGCACTTGCTCTTTTTTTGTTGAGTACATGGCGTCATCAGGCGGCTATCGACATACCTCAGTTAGGAGATTATTGACCGCGACCAGATTCGAGGGTGAGTCAGTTCTTTCAGGTTATCATGGATCCTTCTTTTGTTTAGTTCATTCCCTTCAGGCTCAGACTAGGTGATTTACACATTTATTATGTTGGTGTGGGTGTCAATCATGGCGGTTTGGGTCGTGACATATGATAAAACCTCCATTGAAGAAGTGATGAAGATCTTCTAGATCATTCTAAGAGCTTAACGAAAAGAGTAAATAACTGCTTGTGTGTATTAATTAGAATGAATACAGAATGAATGTACATTTAGTGTATCTACTACTATTTATAGAATGACTAACTGACTAGTCTAATTACTATTTCATTCTTTCTCTACAATCATCTCAACATCCCCCTTCAAGCTAGATGTTGTAAACACATTCAAGACTCCTAGCTTGGACAGTAGATGATAATGTTGACGGCTTCCAAGTCCATTTGTGAGCAAGTCTGCTTCCTGCTCAGTTGTTGAGACATACTCTAGATGTATCAAACCTTGTTGCACCTTCTCCCCTATAAAATGACAATCAATCTCTATATGCTTTGTCCTCTCATGAAACACTGGATTATTTGCTATTTGCATGGCTGACTTACTGTCTGTAAACAAATGAATTGGTGTAGGAACATCAACACCTAAACATTTGAATAAACCAATCAGCCAAATCAACTCAGACACTGTTAGAGCCATACTTCTGTATTCTGATTCTACTGATCTCCTAGCCACTGTGTTTTGCTTCTTAGATTTCCATGATATCAAGGATTTACCAAACTTCACAGTGTAACCAGTTACAGACCTTCTTGAGTTAGGACAACTTTCCCAATCAGCATCACAAAATGCTATCAAAATACATTTCCCTTCTGCATGCATTAGAACACCAAGTCCTGGCTCATTTTTGAGATATCCGACCACCATGTGTGTTGCTTCTAAATGGAACTTCTTAGGAGCCTGCATGAACTGGCTTAAAGTCTGAACACTATGGGCAATGTCAGGCCTAGTTAGTGTCAAATAGAGTAGTTTTCCTATCAACCTT
>JAJOOS010015810.1:0-11810 GCA_029582725.1 Solanum chiquidenum
GATAAGTAGTAATAATTGAAAAACTTAGATTCTTTTTATTTAGACTTTATAATACTTTTCTTATTAATTGTTATACTTTGCTTATTTATTTATTTTTTTAATTGAGTTTGATGCACTTAAGCCAAGGATCTTTCGGAAATAATTTATCTATCTTCATGAGGTAGTGGTAAAGTTTGCGTGCACTCTACCTTCCCCAGACCTCACTTAGAGAAATTTCACTGGGTATGTTGTTGTTTTAGACACGCACGTCTTATATGACATAATACACGTAGGATGTTTTGTAAAATGTGAATTGTCACGTAGGACGCCATGTAATATATGTGCGTCTACTTGTTCAACTTTTGAATAGTTTAAGTGGCTATGCACACCTAAAGTTGAAGGACATAAATGTCAAGCGAGGCCAAGTTAAAGGGTGCATATATGTAGTATGCCAATCATTAATAGAGGTATATCAATTCGTTTCTCAAGTTTGAAAATCATTTTTAATCATCCAAAATTGTTTATCAATAAAATTTTTTTGGTAAACAAGATGATATATTATAATTTAATATGCATTAATACAAATATGTTTATCAATAGTTTGTTCATAGAGTAAAATCATGCTTAAATCACCTTTGCAAAATCAATTTTTAAATAATTTCAATTATTAGGAAATTCATGTACTTGCATATAGGTTCATAATATAAACAAGAGAAAATACATAGAAAACCCCTTAAACTATGACCCTTTTTTGAAAAAAACACTTCAATTTTATGGAGGTCCTAATACACCCTAAACTAGTTTAAAGTGAATTTTTTAAACCTTTTTCTAGCATTCAAGACAGAGAGTGTATATAACTCGACTGAAGAGCGTGAAAACTAAAAAAAGGATTATATTTTCAATATAATTTTTATTAAATATATAAATAAATTTTTATTTTTTCTTTCTCCTTCCTAAGAGCTTCACCATTGAAAGAGATGGCAATGACTTCAAGAATTTCTTTTCTCTTTTTCTTTCTTTTTTTTTCATTCTCTTTCAATGGCAACTAGTTGATTTCCTCTGCGATAGCAACGCCGACAAATTTTACCGTTTCATCCTCAAATTTTTTTTCTTCCTTCTTCGTCGGCGTTAATCTTCTCCTTCTTTTTTACCGGCAAGGTGAGAAGCGCTGGAAGTCACCGATCAATTACGAGGCTGCAAATTGTCTTCACACCAAGCAAAAATTATCTCATCCAAGCTCGGAGAGAAAATTTCCGTTTTTGCAGATACAACCGTGTTGATTGCAAATATCAAAGGCAAAGTACACAAAATAATATTTTGATATAGATTTTAATTTAAGAAAAAAATTAATTTGCTAGTTGATTTGATTTTTCAATTTTAATCTTGATTTGATAATAAACACAGTGAAAAACTGAAAATGGTGTATAGCATGGCGGTGATGGTGAATTGAAAAAGGAAAAGAAAATAAAGAATTAAAATTAAAAAAACAAAAAAATGTAAAAAAAATTAGAAAATTATATAAAATTGACACATAGCAAGCAACAATTGGTGTGTGCTTTCACCTTCTTTGTTATAAGTGGGTTTGACCGAAAAATGAGGTATTTATATTACTTTCAAATTGTTCAGTGAGGTATTAAGATCCTTGTAAAGTTTGAGTGTCTTTTTTAAAAGGCATAATACATATATTGAGCCCTAAACTTGGCTTCAAATTTGAACTTTGACCTCCAACTTTCAAAGTGCACAAGCAGACACTTTAACTATCCAACTTTTAAATAAATAAGCACACAATTTTTGCAGCCAAAGAACGTGAAATGCAATCGCTCCAACGTGTATTAGTGAGCCACTCAATGGCTGCCAACTAATTAAATATTTTACACGTTGATTTTAGAACTAAAAAAAAAAATTAATTTATATACAAGAATCAAAATTAATTCCTCCTAATCTTTTCCTTTTTTTCATCATGTTTTTTTATCCTCTTTTGTAATCCTGAAATAGCAATTCTAGCGTGTTCAATATAATCAAGTTCACACCACCTAAAAAACTTGCATCCAACCTGTTTAAGAAGAACAAATTCACTATCAAAATTGAATCTTGAGAACTAAAATTTAAACAAAAAAAAGATGTCTTAAATGGAACCATACCCAACTATCTTCACATTCAAGAAACCACGACCTGAATTGTTTGCAGACCAAGAAATCTTCATTATTGCTCTTTTTCCACAGTGACAAAATAAATTAGAAGCCATTTGCACTAAATATGAGCAGAAATCGTTCTAAAAAGAGGAAAAACATCTTGGTTTGAAAGAGGAGAAAAAAAAAGATTTTGATTTGAAAATATAAAGAGATATATAAAAGGAATTCATTAAGGGTGTCATTTCAACATTTTTTTCACTGTTGTGGGCCTCGAAAATTACTCCTAACTCGCGCCAAAATAAGTGCACATCACGTGTTTTGCTAGCTAGGACTCACGTGTTTATTTATTTAAAAGTTGGATAGTTATAATGTTTGTCTGTGTACTATGAAAGTTGGAGGTCAAAATTAAAATTTAAAACCAAATTTAGGGTCTAATATATGTATTATGCCTTTTTTAAAAAAACATTATAATTAAATAGGGTAATTATGTATTTTCTCTATAAACTAAATCAAATGTTAGGGGATGAAATTACTGTGCTATAGATTGTTTTGGATACAAATTTTTTAGGAAGATTTCAGAAATATATAGTTACCTGACTATATTGTAAAAATATAATTCAAAACTTACCTTACAAGTTTTTAGTCCAAAATACAATTTGATATATAATATTATACCTTCGATATACCACAATATACACAATTTGCATATTATGGTTTTTTTTACAAAATGTTTGAAAATTTGTTAAAAAATATTATATATCAATATATAAATACAAAACTATAAGAGGTTTATAATGAATGTGTTGTTCTTGTTAGCTTTTACGTACCTTAATGATTAATTCCACAAAATAGTTGTCATATCTTACCAACAACCGACACCAAATAACTCTGTCCAGCACGAGTCCAATATATTGGCAAAATCAACAAAATTAAAATCACCTAATAATTTTTATTTTCACCGAATTTTGAACCCAAGACTTCACGGAATTTGACTTTGTTTCCATCATTTACATTAGGGACATTGGAATTAACAGCGCAAATAAACCTAACATTCAAACTCATAGATCAATGATCTCCAATTTGTATCAAAATTCTTAACAAAATTGTGAATTGTGACATATATATTTTAGCAGTTGCCACAATTTTGTAGAGTTCTTCGACTCATGTCGCTGCTGAATCAACTCTTCAATAGGGGACTTCAAGGCTCAAAGTGGTTAGTTAAAAACTCCATTATTTTTAGCTGAAACTATCAATCTACACCATTTCTCAACTGCTCTGTCTTTCAATTATCGAATCCAAGAATTTATTTTGAATTTTTCTGTTCATATTTTAGAAAAAAAAGGCAGAGATCTGTTTATGGGTTGTGTTTTTTTCAATTTTCTAGTAGTTTCATCTGTAAAGCCCCAAATTTGGGTTTTGTGCAATTTAAGGGTATAGACAGCTTTTAAGATGCATGATTTGTGTTTATATGATTTTGTGTTTGTTGAAACACAAATTATCTCCTTAGATTGGAGTAGTAGTGTTTCAATATTTTGTTAAAATCCAATTTTGCTAATTATTTTGCGACTGTTAGAAAATGTAGAAAATTTCTAGTGTCAGAGAATACCTAATTAGTCTGTAAAGACGAATTATTGAGCATTGGAATGAAATTGGTCCAGGGGTTTGGGAGGGTAGAGTGGATACAGACCTTACCACTACCTCATGGAGGTAGAGAGACTATTTCTGGAAGATCCTCGGCTCAAGTGTAGAAAATCTTAGTACAAAGAATAAGAAAATAGTGGAAAAAACGTAGCGGAAGTAGTGCAAATCCTACAATAATGGAATAAGAAAAACCAAATAGTGTGATAATCGAAACACAATAAACAATAGATAATATTAGATATCAAAAGCAAGAACTACAATAATAGTCCAGATGAAGCAAGATGGTTAAACATTGGGCTAGTGGTCAATGAAGTGGGTTGAGAACTATGAGGCCTGGGGTTCAAATGATCCCAACAGGGGACAAATAAACACTGGGTAATTTCTTCCCATTTGTCCTAGCCTTGATGGACAGAGTTACCTGGTACCTGTTGCTATCCCATGGAATTAGTTGAGGTGTGTGAAAACTAACAAGGACACCACGTTTTTAAAAAAAATGGTTAATGAGGATTCATATGCCAAACTAATTGAAAAAAAGATGCTGAACCAAACTAGTTATTGAGGCTTAAGGCTTGTTGTTGTTATATTCTTGTGACACTACCTGTGGATGTAACTGTTGATATTGGTGGATGACTTTGTAGCAAGACGTGCTTGACCTTGGCAATCTCACGAATCAAATTATTACAAAACAAGAGAGATGCACAGCTCAGACTTATGCGCAAGGAGATAGCCCAATTTCTGCAAACTGGCCAGGAAGCCATAGCTCGAATTAGGGTAGAAATGCTGAGATACTTCTACTTGTTGATCATTCCATTAAGAATTTCTCTAACTAGTATTAACTTCATTCAGGTTGAGCATATTATACGCGAGCAAAATGTATGGGCTGCCTATGAGATTTTGGAGTTGTTCTGCGAGTTTGTTTATGCCCGGGTCCCTATCCTTGAAAGCCAAAAGTAAGCTCTTTCTTTCTGGACTTCTCTTTTTCGAAGCAATGAAATTTCTTTACTCATTTGGTCCCTATCCTTGAAAGCCAAAAGTAAGCTCTTTCTTTCTGGACTTCTCTTTTTCGAAGCAATGAAATTTCTTTACTCATTAGGTCCGGGTTGTGATGGCATTATTTAGTGAATTGAAATCAAGAGATGATTTGTATTGGCATTATATTGTGAATTGAGATCAGCTTCAAAATGCTCTTTGCATTATGTTTTCCAGAGACTTTACTAAGTGCTTTGTATTCCCTCCCTGCGAACAATATTCCTAGTCTCAGCTTAAAATTAGCTTCAGATACCACTTAACGATAAGGGGAAAAAAAAGCTTTGAATATCCTTTTGAAGTTGATTATTCATCCCTCAGCCAAGTAAAATGTATCTGCGATTATGCATTTATTATCTTCTTCTCCTATTTCAATCTCAGGGTTTGGGTGCAGGGAGGGCGTCTTTGTTTCTCATGTGATTACCAATCAATTTAGGCTGTCGATGATATGCTTGTATCCCTCAAAGCGTTTATAATCCATTTTTTTTCGCGTAATAGACGAAGACCCTATTCCAGTATGTTGATTCAATTAATGCTAGAAAGAGTTTCTTGTAGATTCAATTAATTCTAGCAATACCTCCTTCCAAGTTGTATTCAAACTTTGTGTTGTAATACAACATATTAGAGTAGGAGGGTTTATATTATATTTGAAACCAAATAAACTATGTTTAAATTCCATAACCTTAAGAGAGGTTTCTGTATTTAATTCTTTAAGGTAATTGTTTGGTTGAAGTCAAAGACATAAGTACACACCCATAACTAGCCAAAATTGTTGAATGCCCTTTCAAATTTTCACCAATGACTTCTCCTGGGACATAGCATGGTAGAACCGCTGGCTGTACAATCTTTCCTCTCCATTATTGCCTTCTCTTCTTCCTTGCAGCCACCCTTACTCTTATTCCACTTAATCTCAGCATTGGCCACCAATATCATTTGCAAGCGCATTCATCTCTACAACAATAATGCCTTAATCCCGAATTAGATGAGATTGGCTATATATAATCTCAATAATTATTCTGCTTTATGTGGGTTCATTTTTTTAATGCTCAATAATTTCTAAATTCGAACAAATTATGGTTTCTTTAGAACTAGAGATTCTTTTAATGTCATGCTATCCCTATTCTGACATGCAAAATCTAACCAAACTAAACCATCTACCCTATGCAAGTGTCCCGATAACAAACCTGACTATGCAGATACTTTGCTTCCTTAGTGTTTTGTTGTTCGTCAAGTTCACATATATATCAAGAGGCTGTGGTCTATTGGTAATTTGAGATGACTTCCTCCATGTAATTTTGGATTTATCTTGTTTTATATTCAGTGTCCTCAGTCATCATAGTGTACCTCTTACGTACGGTGCATTTATAGAGGTTTGCGTAGATCAAACCATCATTAATAACTTTGTTACATGCACTTTGGTCCAATATGATTTTTGGTCAGTTAAAATTTATAACTTAACAGGTATGATATCCTTGGCCAACTTGAACTTTTTATTGAGGTCTAGTGACCTCGTTCCCTCATAAACGGCTTAAGTCTAAGTTGGCCACCAAAATAATTGCTATAACGTCGTGTCATTTTGACCTGGTAGGTGAAGGATGTAAGGTGCCACTAGGGAAAGTACGTTATTAAGCAAGAGTAGCTACATCTTCTCTTCTAGTTAGTTGCGTGTTGCGACTCCCAACACACATGCAAGTGCACATGGTTTTCCAAGTAGTACAGACTGGTTTTGTCTGGATATCGTACCCAAGAGACTTGTGATTTAGCAAGAATCTGGTCAAATCTGATACTGCAACTTTAAACAAGTATTAAAGTAACCAAGAGAGAATTTTGGGGATTTACGGGGTTAATGATATGATTATAGTCTTTCGAGCCCCTAATCGTCTATCTAGGTTGACCTCACACCTACATTGTTGAGCGGAGATGGGGTAAACCATTCTGAACGCATTTATATGTCCTCCTGTTTTGTAACCAAGTAAGGTGATCTAGGTATATTCCTATCCTAGATCAATTCTTTATTTTACTAGAGTAAAGATCTTACTCTTATATTCTTTGTTCTATCTCATGATTCTTCTTCTGAGTTCACAAAGATAATATAAATTTGTTCTAATGGTAGCTAAGCATTGAAATAGTAAGCTCAAGAATATATGAATAACTAATACGATAAACAAACTTTGTCGAATCAATTGTCTACTAAAAATATCATGCTTTTAGCCGTAACCCCACAACATGGGTATTTGGCTACTCTTCTAATCAAAATTGCAAGAATTGATGTTGTTCATGCAAAATTAAAGAGTAGAAAAGTAAGAATCCTAATGCTGTAGTCTTCTCCCCGTCATGTGGTTAGCCAAAAAGTGATTCCCCGTCAAAATCGTCCAAAAGGTTCTATTTATAGTGGTGGAAAATACCCCTTACTCCTACTTGGACTTGGTCTTGGCTTTTATAAAGATCACCCGCAGAAGCACTGCCTTGGCGCCACGTCCCTCAACGGAGAGTATCAGCTGCATCGCGCCCCAAAACATCGCACAGGGAACTGGAATTCCTGTCCTCTGGAGTTTGATAACAATCCTGGTGCCCCCTCCATGCAGAGGAGTTTTCGCGTGTCGCGGACCTCCTTTTTTCACTGCCACACATGCCTTTTTTCGTCCATAATGCTCGGCTTTTGCTTCTATTGTCTTTTTGGGTCGATCTCTGCTGCATTTTAACCTAAAACATATCTAATATCATATATTAGCTTACCCACATCAATTATGCACAAAACACATGGATATACGTGAGTTGATTCTCGGAACTTAAGCTTAAACATGGGTATATTAAATACGCCTAAGATCATTACGCATTTCAACAAACTCATTCCCAAATGGTTTATTTACTGCATTTGTCTAGTGGACACTATAGTTTGTCTTAGTCATTTCTATAATCTAAAAGCTCTACGTGATGAAATCTTGTAATTATCTCTTTCGGTGTATCAGGGAATGCCCCTCAGAATTGCGGGAAGCTGTTGCAAGTATAATCTTTGCAGCTCCAAGATGTTCAGATTTGCCAGATTTATTGCATGTCAGGAATCTATTTGCTGCTAAATACGGAAAGGAATTCATAGCCGCAGCATCTGAGCTTCGGCCTGATACAAGTGTTAACCGTACAGTTACGCTCTCGTCTTCTTCATTGTGCTAATGGTATTCTTGCAGGGTTGACTATATTAAGCTGAGGTTATTTATATGAATATGCAGATTGTAGAGAAACTTTCAGTCGGAGCTCCATCTGCTGAAGTAAGGCTCAATGTATTGAAGGAAATTGCAAAAGAGTACAACGTGGAATGGGATTCTTCTTACACAGAAGCAGAATTGAGTAAAAAGCCAGAGGACCTTCTGGTACTTTCCTTTGTTAAATCTTCTAGCGTCTTGAATGTTTAGTCCTTCAGAAGCTTGAAAATGTCCGAATTAGGGGTATGGTTCCTGGTCCATCTCTATTTTCTTGTGAAGATTGATATTTGCATTTTCTTGTGTGCTATGTTAATGAAAGGTCTAACCTTTATTATGCACAAACTTAAAAATGACAAATTTCGCGGTTATGCTATGACATGGGGCTGAGACCTAATTTTCTCTGAAATATACACGCGTGTTTTGCAAATGGAGGAGTTTAAAGTTTTGTAATTGGTTCTTATGCTAACACGGTTGAAAGCTTATGTCTGTAAGGATCAAGTTCTTTAGATTTATCACGTGTTGGGACATTATTGATTTAGTCAATTCTAGTATAATCCCTGCGTCTATTGGACTTTTAAGTGGTTTTTGTTTCTTGATCTGACTTTGTTTTGCTGCCACTATAATTCATGATGTAGAATGGACCAAAGCAAATTGCTGCGCCTGTTCGGGCATCTCTAGAACCAAACACTCGTGGTCATCCACCAACTTCTGAAAATCCTGTGACGTCTCCAAATGGCAATCGAGGAGCTAAAAGTCTTGATTCTCCAACCTCTGTTACTAAAGCACCTCTATGGCCTGCCACTATAGCTAAACCATCACTTACTGACAGCACTTTGGTTGATACATCCGACATAAAAAAGGATACAAGACCAGAAACATCAGATGTATTGGAGAGAGCTCGTGCTGCTATTTCTGCTGCAGAGCGTGCATCTACTGCTGCACGACTTGCTGCAGATTTGGTTAATGTCAAGTTCAGTACTTCAAAGATAGAGGAAGGCAAGAGTTAGTTAAGTTGTTATTTCTCGAAATTCGATCTGTCTGATGCCTCTTTTCTTATGTGTGTGAGAGAGAGCAACAGGATCCTAACTTTATCGTCGTGGCAGCTTGTCGATGAAACACTGTTGTGAAGAAAAAGGCACACATTAAATTAACATATAATGATGGTGGTTTTCTTATCAGTAAGTGACCAGCTTTGAAAACAATAATGTTTGTAAAATATGAAGTGAGTAACAATTCTGAGTTTCATGCTTAAGTATTAAACTTAGCTCTATTCATTCTTGTAGTTTTGAATCAAAATATGCCCTCTAGTAATGGCTGTAAAAGTTCAGCATGTTCCAATTATGTGTATAATAGACGCTTGAGAACACACGTATAAACTTTTCTAAAATTTGATTCATAAGTATCTAATAAGATAACTTTATCAAATGCTCAATCAAACCATATTGTAGTTTGAGTGGCTAAAAATATGTATTTTTGGCCGCACATAATTATCTTTCTCAAATTCTGAATTAAATGTAGCAAATCATCTCTATTACCAACCCTTTTTTTTCTCTCATAGTGGGGCTTAAGGACATGTGATGGAATTTGCAGTCATTTCCAACTTGACATCTTATAATTTGTCATGATTTTGTCATGTCCCAATTAACAAACAAATGCTTGGTTTAGTGCTTGTCACAAAATCATTTCCAACTTGATATCTTATCTTATTTGCCATAATTTTTCATGTCCCAATCAAGTAAGAGGACTTATCAACATGCATGTTTAGATGGAACCTTCCTTCCTTTAGGATCAAAAGAGCCAAATCAAACTTGATGTCATTGTATGTTTTGTTAGGACTTAGGACTAACTTTAGTAGTCTCTTCTCAATGATCATGTACAGAGTTTGGTATGCTAGACTCAATATATAACTTTTTGCACATCAATAATCAATATATAGAGACACAAATTAAGTACGTTTGACAAAAAAAAACAAGTGTTTGATTTAGTGGTCAATAGTGATCACTGATCACTAACCATAAAGTTGAAAAGCATCAAGCTCAAAACCATCTCCCTTCCTTTAGTTTTCTACTAAAGATTGCTTAAACGATGAACTATGATAATTTTGAGGTAAAAAAAGATAAAAAGAGACGGAGCTAGAAGCTGACATACATGTTTCTTTAAAACTTTACGCGAGGTGAGGAATATTTCGCCAAAACATATGTTGGCCACAAAATTTGATGCTCTTTGTCACTTTACAAAAGGAATGTAAAGCAAAAATTCCTACAAATTTGTATTATTTTTTTGTTCTACTATATATTATTCCAAAAAAATATAATTCCTTTTGCATTTTATTTATTCCCCCACTCCCACCCCTTTGGACTCTTATGACAATTTGTTGATTTATTCAATTTTGAACGTGGTCCAAATTATAGGTATTGAGAAAATTGTAACCTTTCAAACATTCAGAAGACAATAGATCAACTTTTAGTCAAAACAGAATTAGTCTTATGTAACTTTCACATCTTTTATTTTTTATTGTCTTGATACTCATCATATTTACTTAGGTAATTGATGCAACCTCTCTAAGAGGAACAAGTGTCAGTCTTAGAGTCAGGGACGGAGCTAGAAACCGACATATATACAAGTTTCATTGAATTCATTATAGCTTTAGTTCAAATTTTGTATTTGTATTAAAAAAATGCATTCAATATGTCTAAAGATAAATTTAGAACTCAGTTACTAATATTTGTTATTGTTGTGCTAGAATTTAGAATTTATAAAGTTCAAATCTTTTTAGCAAAGAGAGAAGTAGTACTATTGAAAACACCTCTAAATTTGACGTGAATTATTATTTCGTCTCCGAACATAGCCTTAAAAGCACTCCTCTACTTGAATAATTAAACTTAAATACACTCCCGCTCTGCCATATGGCATAGCAAGTGGTCTCACGGGGCTCTTAATAAAAAAATTGCAAGAAGTGTTGAAAACACCCCTAAACTTGGCTAAAATTTAGAGGTGGATTTCACCCATGTAGCAAGATCGGAGTTGTATTTGTTAGGGTTTTGCCCTCTTACCATATTTGAGTTTTACTTTTCTCTTGAAGAAAGTCAAAGTATTACCGTAAATGCTTGAACTTTTCCTGAAAGGAAAACATAATTCTCTTCCATATTCAATTTATTCTTTCCTTAGAGGAAAAGTTTGAAAATCTATAAATTGAGGACCCCTCTTTCCATATCAAGAACACAATAACATTCACAATGTAGTCATTTAGAAAGTCTTGCTTATGAGGAGATTTTCTCCTAAACATATTTATGATTTTTCAATATTAGTTTTATAATATGTAGGTCGTTTGACCAAACTATATTAAATTAATAATATGTTTTTAGTATGCTTTTATTTGTCGGCTGATTTATCGTCATATGATTTGCTATTGTAAGCTTCCACATGACGCCAGAGGCGAATCGAGGATTAAGAGTACTTTGGGGATTCTAAATTTCGTTAATAACCGTCAATCAACTTTGTTAGGGGTTCACAAATTAATATACATAAATATTTAATTAATTTTCTAGTACAAATATAGGGTCTACGGAAAAGCTACTGCGTTCGTCCGAACCCATGAACCCACCTAGCTCCGCCTCTGCATGACGCCTTAATCACTTTTTAACCCAACAGTATTTAAGTTTAGTTAGACAAATAGATGAGTATTTTTAAGACTGTCAATTATTTAAAAATAAAACTAATAATTTTATACCATATTTAAAGGTGTTTTCAATATTTTTGTCTTTTAACAAAAGATGACTATAAAAATGGGAAAGGGAATTTTTTCTTCCCCTTTGACAAAAGATGAAGTCAT
>JAJOOS010015819.1:0-12432 GCA_029582725.1 Solanum chiquidenum
GGGCCTTCATAAAATATGTTTCAGCAGCCCATTATCCTCCATTTCCAATTCCCCCAGCCCACAAAAATCCATCAGCATACATAAATCCAATACAAGGAGCCCATTCCAGAAACACACCAAACAATACAATATACATACAGCAGTCCCTTATACAGCAAACAGTAGCCGAATGCCCCACCCCTGCGTTTTTCTCTTCTTCTCCATGTGAACCAGACAGCACCATGACGTGTTTTCTTCTCCCTCACGCGTCAACAAACATCAGCTCCCACACCCTACTCTGCAACAACCGCCCATTTTGATCTTTTCCATCCGGATTTTAGGGGATTTTGGTTGAATTCCCATACAACAACAGCCTTTCCTTACCCTTGGGGAAAAATTTGAATTGATTTGATTGGGGAATTCCGATTTTTCCCCAAGTTCCTATCCGTTTTCTTCCCCCTAAATCTGCCTTAATTTCTTGGCTATATATATTATTCACTGTAAGGGGGCAGAGAGGGGGGAGAAGTTCAATTTTTTAGGCAATAGTCGTTTTACACTTGAGAAATTTCAAAACGATTTCCTAATTCTGAGTTCCAAGAAAAGCTTTGATCAAAAGGTTGGTTCGAAAATCTTGTCTATTGCTCGAGTCTAAACCGGTGCAAGAAGTCGTCGCTCCAAATCACTCGTCTTGTCTCAGTTCGCTGCCCCTTAAAAGGTAATACTCATTTCGATTCGAGTAGCTTTTGTTCTTAATGCATTGACGTTTGATTCTCAATCATCTAAGTTGTTAGGATGCCAGTATTTCGGGAGTATTTTGACCTATTGTTGATTGAAAGTTAATAATTTTTCAATTTCTTTTGTTCAAAGTGTGGTTGATCCCATTTTAATGTCGAGATGATTTCTTCATATTACTCTCTTCTTATCCCATTGTATAACCTCTTCTTGTTGTCTATGATTTGTGGTTTCGTTTAAATTTTTTAAATTTAGTCGCTATAAGTAGTATGTTTCATGTTGTGGACTGATTTTTGTTTTGCATCTCCACTAGTGTAAATAGTGTGAAAGGAATAGTTTACTACCTCATTTATATGTTTATTTTCTTTTATATTGTTGTGCCTGTCGGTTGAGTATATTTTGGTCTGATTTCTGATTGTTTGAAACATGCCTCTTCGGTACTAGAATCCAATGAAGGTTCTCAGTCTTGTATAGCTAAGCGGAGATTGTGTATATGTTGGCTATTGTTAGCTACCCTTTTAGATTTCAAAAAAATTGATGCGTATTAAGCCATTGAATCCCTAAGATTGAGTGTAGGCTATGTGGAGAATAGTTTAGAATACAGATTGTGATTGTAGCCATGATTTATTGAGTGCGTATTGCCTTCAAATTTCTTTGAGATGTAAAAATTGTAGTGGCATAAATTAACTTCTCGGTCTCTCATATCAGTACGTGTATTTATCTGTGGCTTGCATTAGTAAACTTTTCATAGAAAATGCTTTAAACTTCAAGTGTATATGTCGTTCATGTAGCCATTTAAGGTTCGATGTGCGTTTGTTAAGCCTCTTTGGTCTTTGGAATCAGATTTTTATATTATTGCATTATTAACTGCTCATGAGGTTTTGTTGTTGAAGTTTCATTTTTTGGGGTTAATAATGATGTAAAAGACATCTTTTTGAGTTCCTCTTACTTAGCTAAGTTATGTATTAATATGTTTTGATAGTTTGGATTCTGTCACAATAATTGGTGTTAAGAATGTGTCAAAATATTTATGGATTTATGATTGAATTCTTTATTTGAGTTATTGCCTTTCCAATGATTAATCTTCACAAATAACATTCTTAGTAAGTCTGACCATATAGCCTTAGTGTAACTTTGCCGGCACTTCATTTAATTTTTTTTTTTTTTTTGTTTAAGTATGCTCAGAACTATTGAATCTAGTTACAACAATAATTTTGTTACCTTAAAATTATGTCAGGTTTGTAATCTGGGATTCATTATTTTGCCTCCATATGTTAGCAATTATTTTTTTTCTAAAAAGTATTGAATTGTTGTGACCCTCCTCCTTATCCTAATCCTTATCATCTTTATTTTTTTGCATATATTCCTTTTGATCGAGTTTCTTGGACTCCCGTTTTATGAGTTGGGTTGAAATCCAACACTTCTTTTGTTTATCGAGTCAGCAACCATTTTATACAAGCTGGAAATTGAAAACAGGTGTACGAAAAGCCTAAGAAATGGCTGTGTACATATTGTATACAGCAGTATACACTCAGTATACGCTGATATACAGGACAAAAATGCGAAAATACAGAGGCAAGGTAAAATACAGGTGTTCGGAAGCGAGAGATACATGGAAAGAGCTGATATACATACCGATATACACTGATATACAGCCAGTGTATACAAAAACGGGATTAGTTTAAAGGCCAAAGTTTGAAGTGAAAATTGGCCCAAGAAGGGGCCCAATTTCATTATCTCTTTTACTCCTTTAATTGTTTGATTATGTTTTGGCTAATCTTATTTAACTCTAACTTTAAATAACTTAATTAGATTCCCCGAAAAGACGAGTCATTTCTTTGTGTTGGTTTATTTTAATACATTTCACTTGTCGTGCTCACTTATTAATCAAATATCTATCGAATTTTATATTTTAATTAAGTTAAATCTTTGAGCTTAAAAAATATGTTTTAAGGCCGCTTCACTTGATCACATCTTATATTTTTAAAGTTGTTAAGTTAAAGTATTTTTCTCAAATAAACTTTAAAAAATGTTAGTCAAAACCCTTTTCAATAAAAAAAATAAAATAATATAATACTTACTTAGTCATTTTCTCAAAAAGGTTAGTTAAAACTTTTGTTCTTCAATTAATTTAATAAATTGATTTAAATTATTATTTTAAAAAATGAATTCTAATTAGTCTAAGCTTTATTAATACTCTAATCACTTGCAATTTAATTCAAATATTTTATTTTGGGTTCCTTTCTCTAAAAAATAAAAAATAATAAAATAAATAAATAAAAAATGTGTTATTTATTTAGTTATTTTCTCAAAGTTAGTAAAATATTTTAAGTTATCTTTTTTATGTTAAATCATCATTTTCCCAAAGAATTAGTCAAAAAATTGTTTTAGTCAAGTCGCAGGTCAACCGCATGTTAGCGGGCACTTCGAATGCTTAAACCCTTCTCGAAGTGTAAATTGAACCCCAAACCCTCTTTGGTATTTTCAAATGATTTTTTCTGTTTAAATCTTTGAAAATTATAAGTTTTCTTAATTTCTTTAAAAAAATTAAGTGGCGACTCTTTTCTAAGTATTTTTCTCAAATTGTTTTATACTTAGAACATTTCAAAAAATGTGATTTTTCTAGAGATAGTCAAATTACGGCACAACAGAAATGACGATTCCGTTGGGGACTTAATTAAGTTCTAACCATAAGATTTGACTATTTAATTAATTGTGATTGATTAATGAATTGCTTATTTATGCTTAACGCGTTTAAATTTGATATAACTGTCATTGCATTTCCTATTGTATGTATAGTATATTAAGGATGGTTGCTGCATAATTGCAGCCGGACTTTTTATACTCAAACCATTTTCCGAAAGGATCGGCGATTTATTGGTACGTCATGCGTCCAATGGTTGTCGTGAATTTCAGCCTAAGTTGTCCACTTGGGTTCCCGGTCTTTCAAAGCCACTCTTAGTCAACTAGCGTAGAGCGAGACCAAATCCCGACTTTTAGCGCATTTTGAACTACGATGACCCAACACCCAAGGCGTGTTAGGCCCATTAGAAGCTCACCTTGTGTCTATTTGGCCCATTTGCCAATAAAAAGACAATCATATTTATGTGTTTTAATTGAAGGATGCGTATGTCGATTTAAACAAATCAATTATCTATGGGGGTGGGGATAACTTACCTTGTCTGTTTTCTTGTAGGATGAATCCGACATGTGAGCCGTTGAGGACCCGAATGGTGACTATACCTGATCCTTACCTCCAAGTTTGGTGGAAATTCATGAACAATGAAGACAAGAAGAAAGTTCAAAGACACATAGGCCATCTCCCGTCATTAATGGAAATTGTGTCTTACCCCGACTTGATTGGAACAATGGTGAAGTTTTAGGATAGCAACCACATGGTATTTCGGTTTGGGGAAGTAGAGTTGACTCCGACTATAGATGAAGTTCTTGTCCGTTACGAGAGTGTTGACATGTGCAACAAAAGGAAATGCCAACCCGATACTGATCTTCTCTTTCCAAAGTTGTGGGATTTTGCCGAAATCAAAGAAAAATTATCACTCGTCAAAGCTGAATGGATGGACAGGCTTCCTGGGTCAAATATTCCACTTCGAAAGTTGTATTATCAATTTGGACGCGCAAGAGCTTACGAGAAGTTCAAAGAGGAGTTTGTCTCAGAATAAAAATGGAAGGAAACACGTCCCCTCGCTTTTGCGATATGCCTACTTGGGACAATGGTGTTTCCCCAAGGACCAAACTACACCATCCATCCAAGTGTAATAATGGTTACTCATGCTATTTTTAATGGAGTAGGCTACGGATCTGCAAGAAAATACTACAATTTGGCTCCCATGATCCTTGCTGACATTTACAGGGCACTGGATAAATGCAAAAATGGCACACGTTTCTTTCAAGGATGCAACCTAATACTTCAATGGTGGATGATGAAACAATTGATCAAATTTCATAATCCAACAGAACCAGATCCTTTGGAAAGACCGAACAGACTTGAAAGTCACGATTGGTGGGTACAACGTAACCATTTCAACAGGATTGGAGGTCCAGAATTTTGGTACCCGAGACTTCAAGGTTTGAGAGAGGAGAATGTGCAGTGGTCGATCCCATGCTTGGTAGTAACAAAACAAATAATGATCCGAAGTGGAAAATCCCCCTACTTGATATTTGCTGGGTTGAGAGGAACTCGACCGTATGCTCCTTCTCGAGTTCTTAGACAACTAGGTGGGAAACAAGAGCTCTCTCAAATCGAAGATATGACAAGATTCGTGACGGATCATGAAAATGGCGAAGTCGCTTTTACTGAAAAGATGCTTCAATTATGGAAAACTCGAAAGGTATTGGGTGAGCCGGTGCAAAATAGGTTTCATCCCGAATGTTCTAACGATTACAAGGAATGGTTGAAGAAGAACCTCGCTGGAACTATCGAGCCTGATCCAAATGTTCCCCATATTATTGCAGATATTGGAGCCAAACATCATATTCGACTTCATCAACTCCAAGAGAAGTTTGACAGGAATGAGTTGGATCACCAGAGCCGACATTCAGAAGACGCCAGAGTCATAGCTCAATTGAAGCAAGAGCTACGAAGAACCAGACAATGCATGTCAGAACTAGATGATAGCATGGAACAACAGATCCAGTCGGTCGAGAGGTTCAGACATCAAGAAGGGGCTCGGTTGGCAAGAGATCACCTATGGGCGAACAGATATGCCATGTGGGAGGAAGTCAGCTTAGCCAAGAGGACCAGACTTGGTGAAGGATCAGAATGAGCCTGAAGTTTGTTATCATCCCCTGCGTGGGATTGCTTTATTTGTACTTTGTTTTGTAATTTACTTCCTGTACTCATTTCCCTAATTTTGTGTTTGTCAAACATTTTGAATGTTATTAATGAAGTATTTTGGGGATAATGAATTGGCTTAAAAAGACATACATCATTCAGTTCGCTAGGCCTACCCTTGGCACAAAAGGGTCACATGCATGTTTAGGACGCGATATTTATTTGTTTAGTTATGTGCTTTAACTGTTTATGTGATATTGTTGCTTTGAATGAGGACATTTTTTACCCCACCCCTTGTCGAAAATTTTCTGAAATCTCCACAATTATAAATACAAGTCACTACCCCAAAATGTCCGACCAAAATTTCCTGAGTCTTGAGTTTCCCAGCCAAAAAATAAAATCTCACTACCAAATCCTAAAACATTACTCTATCATCTCAGGAAAGGTGAATTTGCTGCTAAGATGGAAAAGGGAAAAAATATCGAGATGAAGCTAACAGGGGATGATTTAAGGATGAAACTACGTCGATTCAAACAAGAGATTCGAGAAATGGAAGGAAGAAGAATAAAAGTAGAATTAGCCACCGCATTTGCGCAAGACAAAAGTGTAGCACTGGACGCGGAGTTAGCGCCTAAAATGGCAAGATATGTTATTATGAACGAGGAAACGATCGCTATGCAAAAGGAGCATGACGTCTTCAAGAATGATATAACCATGAGGCTTCAGAAGATACACAACAAATGTTCTTTCTTCAATCAAGAAGCCAATGGTGGTCCCGAATACACTCACCTTGGAGCTACTGAAGAAGATACTGGGGAGGAAATTGTCTATAAACCTCCTTTCCAGGGAAGGTAGAAAGAAGGGAATGGGAGAAATTACCCTTGAAGCATATGAATCTACCCCGTGGTCTAATGCAGCAGCCAGAAGAAAAAGCCTTTCTGAAGGCACTATCTTTGTTTTAGGAGCTTTATTGCATGTTTTGTTTTCACTTTCCTTGTAATCAATCAAATGAATGAATGAGAATGAAAATTCCCTTTGTATTCGAACTACGTAGGGCCTGAATTCTCCTTTGGAGATACGTAGGCAACCTTTTAAGGCCCGACCCCTATCTTTTTCAAATTTTCTTTTCCCCCTCTCAGTCTACAAGGAAACATTGAACTCACATCAACATATGCCAAAAGATGCAACAAGAAGACCTTAGCTCAACGCAATTCAACCTTTCTGAGTCACCAACCTCAAAATAAAACGAGCAAATTCTTGCTTGTTCAAAAATCAGTCCCCATTATTCGTGGGTTAACATGTTCTCAAACGAAGCAACTCTTATGTGTTTATATGTCTTCTATGTGATATCTTGCATTATTCGTCCAGAATTAATACTAACACATTTGCCTTTGAGTTGTTTTTCTCTACAGGTAATTAGAACTGATCTGTGTTGATACACTGACCGATCATCCTTATTTCACTAGATCTAAAGGTCCTACAGATTCCTTCTCCGATCAAGGTTCTCGAAAAGGCAAGTAAAAAATGGGTGATAACAACGAAGAAACCAGCCTTACTGATGTCGTGGTGGCTCAGCCCGCCCTTGCCGACCAGAATGAACTAATCCTGCAGTTAATGCAACAAATTGCTGAGATGAGGGTTGAGATGCAGAAAAAACAAGATTTGCCTCCTCCGATTTTTACTGTCAATGCTCAACCAGACGGAAGACCTCCAGCTCAAGTTCCCCCTCATAACATTGAACAAGCTCAAAACCCACCATCAAGTCCTGCTCGTAATCCCTCCATCATTGACCTTACCGCCCAAAACCCCCATTATGCCTCAGCATCATATCAAACACCACCCCCTCAAAATACTAACCTCCAAGCAACACTCCCTCCCCCCAATGCAAACCACCAAACTGGCCTACCCCTTCATAGCCAAAATGTTAATAACCCACACGCCTCCCTCCTTCATCAAAACCAGTATATCCACCCCCAGACTTTCCCCCAAAATTATCACGCCCCTTTAAATGGCCAGAGTCCCTCTATTGCCCCACCACTACCGCAAAAAACCACTTTCCATATACCGGTCCCCAACGAGCATGACGCCCATGGTTCAGAGCTCGACCACTATGAGGAGAGGGAGAGAGAGTGGAGGTCAAAAGAAGAGACCGCCAAGATAGTTATGAAGGAGGAAATTAGAAAAGCCATGAAGGAGCTGAATTGCATTCCTGAGGTCGCCGGATTGAGTTGCGAAGACCTGTGCATTCATCCAAATTTGGACCTCCCGGAAGGGTTTAAGATGCCAAAATTTGACATCTTCGGAGGAACGGGGAATCCCTTAGCACACTTGATGGCTTACTGTGACCAACTCGTGGGAGTTGGGAGAGACGAAGCTTTGTTAATGCGGCTTTTCAGCCAAAGTTTGAGCGGAGAGGCCCTAGAATGGTTTACGTCTCATGAAACGAGACAGTGGTCTAGCTGGAACGCTCTGGCTAAGGACTTCGTCGAACGATTTGCCTACAATGTGGAGATCGTTCCTGATCGTTACTCCTTAGAGAAGATGAAGCAGAAATCGACTGAAAGCTACAGAGAATTCGCATATAGATGGTGAAAGGAGGCAGCTAGAGTTAGACCTCCTATGACAGAAAATGAAATTGTCGAAGTGTTTGTGCGGGTACAAGAGCCCAAATATTATGACAGAATCATGTTGCTCATTGGAGCAAAATTTGCTGAGATAGTCAAGGTGGGTGAGACTATCGAAGATGGATTGAGAACCAGGAAGATTGCCCGTGTTGCTGCATCGCCCGGATCTTTGGGCTTGTTGAAGAAGAAAAGAGAGGATGTGTCCTCTATTTCTTGTGAGGGGATGAAAACCCCAAGGAAATCCTTGTCAGACCAAGGTCGTTCTCGACCTTCACAAAGATCATACACCACTTGTTATGCGCATGCTGATTATCAAACTCCTCCCCCAAGTTATCAAAACACCCCTCCCCCCAGTTACCAAAACACCCCTCCTCCCAGTCATCAAAATACTCCCTCTCTTATCTACCAAACTCCCCATTTGATTTACCAGACTCCGTCTCACCACTATTGAAATGTTGCTCCCAATTGTGCCAACGTTCAAACAAATTACCAAACTCCTCCTCCAATGTACCAAACCCCAGCTCCACAATACCAAAATAATCCTTCCACTCACCAAGCTCCACAACCAAACTACCCAATAAATTCCCATCCCAGATACCAAGCTCCTCGCCCACACACCACAAATTACCGTCAGATGCCTCCTCCCCGAAAAGGCACCTACGACTCCCGTTCGAGATTTGAGAAAAACCAGCCCGTAACTTCACTCCCCTCGTTGAGAGTCGAACCCAGCTTTTTGAACGGTTGACCGCTGCAGGATTTATTCAACCAGTAGGTCCTAAGCCGGTTGACACCAGTTCAAAGTTTTACAGGCCTGATCAAAGGTGCGCGTATCACTCCAACAGCGTTGGACATGATACTGAGGACTGTATCAACTTGAAGCATAAGATTCAAGACTTGATCGATCAAAACGTGGTCTCTCTTCAGACGGTTGCACCCAACGTCAACAATAATCCTTTGCCAAATCATGGAGGCATCACTATTAATATGATAGAGATAGACGATGAGTTGTGCGTAACAAAGGCGATAGTTTCAGTCGTTCCTGATGAATTGGAAAGGGCTGTGGCCTCCTTGAGCATTAAAGAGAAAAAAGAGTTTGTGATTCAGACACCTCAGAAGGTTGTTGCCTTGGTGCCACAAGAAACTCTTACTCGACCAAAGTTTGTGATCGAGACAGCTGTTACCCAGGGTATGACCAGATCCGGCCGGTGCTACATGCCTGAAGATTTGGCCCAGGGGGCGCAGAAGAAAGATCAGTCCAAAAGACCGATTAGTGAAGCCGAAGCAGAAGAGTTCTGGAGGAAGATGCAGCCTAAAGATTATTCGATTGTGAAACATCTAGAGAAGACACCGGCTCAGATTTCTGTATGGGCTTTATTGATGTGTTCGCAGTTCCATAGGCAGGCTCTGATGAAGGCTCTAGATGAGACGTATGTGCCCGCGGGCACCAACAGCGACAATCTAGCATCTATGATAAACCAGGTTATTCAGGGACATCGACTCAGTTTCTGTGATGAAGAGTTGTCGTTTGAAGGCAAGATGCATAACAAAGCTCTGCACGTCACATGTAAGTGTCGAGACAAAATAATAAATTGCGTGTTGGTCGACGATGGGTCCGGTCTCAACATTTGCCCACTTTCGACTCTCAGGCAGCTGAAATCCAACTTGGGAAAACTTCACCAGAGCCAAGTTAAGGTGAGAGCCTTTGATGGATTACAAAGAGACACATTGGGTGTGGTAAACTTGGATATTCAGGTGGGTCCTGCAGATTTTAATGTGGAGTTCTAGGTGTTGGATATCAACACCAGTTATAATTTGCTTCTGGGAAGACCGTTTATCCACATGGCTGGGGTTGTGTCTTCTACCCTTCACCAACTAATAAAATTTGTTTGGAAGGACCAGGAATTGGTCATTTATGGTGAAGGGAGCCATTTCAATGGGTATGCACCGATTGTTGATGATGTCTCTCGAGGTTGTGATTTCTATACGGTGGAGTTGGTAAATGCCACCGGTGATGACTTGGCTCCACAGTCCCCTATGCCAGCCATATACAAGATGATTGCTACTGTCATGCTCCAGAACGGTTTCGAACCGGGTTTTGGGTTGGGAAAATGTTGTCAAGGAATTATTGAGCCTATCCAAATTCCCGCCAAAGGAGCAAAGTTTGGTTTAGGATATGTCCCGACAAATGACGAAGCAGAGATGAAGAACAAGAGTGTTGATTAAGCATTGGCTAGGCCAATTCCTCATCTGTACCAGTCATTCCCAGTGCGGGAATATGCCATCGACAACGATTTGGGGGAAGGAATCTCGGGCCTTTTTGAGGAGATTGATGCGGTCATCGAAGGAGAAGCTGGAACATCAGGCATCCGTGATGCAGAACTTGAGGAGCAATTGCAGAACTGGACCTCCACACCACTCCTGATTTCCCGCTCATCTGGGTAGAGAGGACATGTGTTTTTGTTTATTTTTAAAATCGGTGGTAGTCCGGAAGAGGCCCGAGACCCACCCTTTACGCAGTTTATTTGTCTGAAGTTTTAAATTCCCTTGTGATGTTTAAAAAGGCAAAACGGCCCTTGACCGTGGCCAAAGCTTGTTCTGGTTTTTCAATTTAAATGAAAGCCTTTTTTATCTAAAATTTGCTTACCTATATGTTTATATTTTACTTTCGTAACTTTGTTTGTTTATAATTTTAGTAATATTAATTTAAAACCTGCCAATGTCATGTCATGTCATGAATCGAGTGAACGAAATAAGGCAGGTGATCATGAGTGCGAGGAACATTAAGAAGAAAATGAGGTTCCCGAACATGTTGCCGAAGAGTTTCGACAATTTGCGAATCAACACAAGCCAAATTTAGAGGAAACCGAAACTGTGAATCTCGGAGATGAAGAATGTGTTAGAGAAGTAAGAATCAGTGTCCATCTGACTGAAGACCAAAGAAGAGACCTGGTTCGTTTGCTCAGAGAGTACATTGATGTATTTGCCTGGTCTTACAGAGATATGCCAGGATTGAGTACGAATATGGTATCCCATAAATTGCCGATTAACCCAGATTTCAGTCCAGTAAAACAAAAGACTCGGAAGTTCAAGCCTGAGTTGAGTTTGAAGATCAAAGAGGAGATTACCAAACAAATTGAGTCTCAAGTAGTGGAGGTGACGCAATATCCAACTTGGTTAGCTAACGTTGTTTCGGTAGCCAAGAAAGACGGAAAAATCAGAATTTGTGTTGATTACAGAGATCTCAACAAAGCTAGTCCGAAAGATAATTTTCCATTGCCGAACATTCACATTCTCATTGATAATTGTGCTAAGCATGAGATGCAGTCATTTATGAATTGTTATGCGGGTTACCACCAGATCTTGATGGATGAAGAAGATGCAAAAAAGACAGCTTTCATTACGCCTTGGGGTGTATATCATTATCGGGTGATGCCATTTGGTCTCAAAAATGCTGGTGCTACTTATATGAGAGCTATGACAACTATCTTCCATGATATGATTCATAAGGAGATCGAGGTGTAGGTGGATGATGTCATAATCAAGTCCCGCGAGAGTTCGGATCACTTGACTCACTTGAGGAAATTCTTTGATCGTTTACGCCGATACAATTTGAAGATAAATCCTGCCAAATGTGCTTTGGGAGCGCCAGCTGGCAAGCTGTTGGGATTTATAGTCAGCAGAAGGGGCATTGAGCTTGGCCCTTCCAAGATCAAGGTGATCCAAGAGTTACCTCCCCCGAGGACCAAGAAAGAGGTGATGAGTTTTCTGGGAAGGTTGAATTATATCAATCGATTTATAGCTCAGTCCACCGTGGTGTGCGAGCCAATTTTCAAGTTGTTGAAAAAAGATGCCTCGACCAAGTGGACCGGAGAATGCCAAACTGCTTTTGATGCCATCAAGAACAATTTGTCCAATCCACCGGTGTTGGTCCCTCCACGAGAAGAGAGTCCGTTATTGCTATATTTATCGGATCTCGGATAATGCATTGGGATGCGTGCTTGGTCAACATGATGAGACTGGGAAAAAAGAGCGAGCCATTTATTATTTGAGCAAGAAGTTTACTCTATATGAGGGTCGTTACACTCTTTTGGAGAGGACATGTTGTGCTTTAACGTGGATTGCTCATAAATTGAGATATTATTTGTCTTCTTATACCACATATTTCCAGGATGGATCCGTTAAAGTATATTTTTCAGAAAGCAATGCTGACCGGGAAGTTGGCTAAATGGCAAATGCTTTTGAGTGAGTTTGATATTGTGTATGTGACCCAGAAGGCGATTAAAGCACAAGCCTTGGCTGATCATC
>JAJOOS010015820.1:0-14921 GCA_029582725.1 Solanum chiquidenum
AGAATGAATGAAAGAATGTGAGAATGAATGAAAAGAATGGGAGTTAATACTAATGAATGAAAGTTGGGTCTATTGTAAGGATAGTCTCATAAAGTACTTCTTTAAATGAATGGGTTTCCTAGATGAAAGGTTTTCTCATCTTTGAATCAAAGAGCTTCCTAAATGAATGAATGTTGGGCTAGGATGGGTACTTCTTCGTGAGTTGAGATGGGAGTACTTAGTAGCAATCCTTATCCCTAAATAAATGAATGTTGGTATAAGATGGGTACTCCTTCGTGAGTTGAGATGAGATTACTTTGTAGCAATCCTTATCCCTAAATGAATGAATGTCCAAATCCGTGGGGAGTAATGTATAGCACCGAGAGGATATGAGGATGGGTGGATACTCCTTCGTTAGTTGAGATGTGAGTATTTAGTAGAAACCCTTAAAATGGGTGCCCCTTCGTTAGTTGAGATGTAGGTACTTAGAAGCAATCCTTCTATCCCTTAACTATGTGCCCACATAGGACTAGCTAGTGCTCTCTACCACGTAAAGGCTAAAAGAATGACCCTACCTTAGGCAAGTGGGGATCCCTCATCCGATAAGGGTTACTATCGAGATTCCATGTCAAGATCTATGGTCTATGTCGGTTAAGGCTCTTTCCCCACATTAATGAATGAATGAACTAGGGTCTCTTAAGGGTGTACTACTTAGGATATGCGGTGGAATGGGACATCATCTAGACATTGCACAAGTAGATATTTAAGGGAGATCTTTGTGTGTCTTAGTAATGATAATCAATGAATGAGTCTTATTGGGCTAATTAATGAAAGTGTTGGTCTTTGAGCATGCTAATATGAAAGTGAGTCATAATGAATTGAATGTAAGTGCTTATGTTGAATCGAATGTATGTGATGATCTTATGTCATTAATGAATGAAGTTGTCTAAATGCATTAAGTTGGATGAATGATTTTTGTTGAGATGTGAATGGAGCTTGTTTTGTGTAGCCTTAAGGATCACTTGGGTGTGGTATGGAGAGGAAGTATGGGTTGACTCATCCTTCCTTTTCTTCCTCAACTCACTCAACTTTTGATACATTTCATTGACTTGAGAGGGTGACATAGGAAGAAGGCTATATTTATGTTCATCCAACACAAGTGAATATTTGTTGGTTCTTCCCTCATGTTTGGTTGAATGATCATATTTCTAAGGTCTTCTGAGTACTACATGACAAGATTGCATTGAGACCACATCACATAGGATCTCATATTGGTACTTCCTAATATTTAATTTGATCAATACTTGTGTATGAACCCTCAATTCTCTACATTCACTCAACCATTGAATTATTTAAGGTGTAGGATTCTTAGTGGTAGGAAGTTTCAAAATCCACTAAAGCGGTGCTAACAACATTTGCACAACTTCCACTATCAATGATCAAGTAACATCTATTACCTTTGATGAGGAATTTGGAATGGAAAAGATTCTCTCTTGGACTTAGAATCATCCATGGCCTTGCTAATCATAACTTACCTTACCACATGGCCTTGCTAATCATAACTAGCCTTACCACATACATTGGTACGGTGAATTGTCCTTCTTGGGGCCAAACTTCTTCAATTAGGGCCTTCCTCATCAAACAATTAGTAATGGCGACATTATTCCCTCACATGGGTCGTATTCCTCATCTTCATCACCTTCAAATTAATCATATTCTTGGGTTTCCTCTTCACAACCCTCTTCTTGATCTACTCCTTCACCAAGATACAATCCTCCTCATTGAGATAGAACATTCAACCGGTTGTGACATTCACACATCATATGACCCCATCTTCTACATTTACGACATTGAATGCCTTTAGGTAAATTTGTTGGGTCTTTTTTACCTCCTTCTCTTGGTGGGTACTTTAGAGTATTCCCTTCAAAGGGTTTCTTCTCATAAGGCTTCTTAAAATCCATTTTTTGTTCCAACCCAAAGATATTTTAGCTCCCTCCTTGTTCTTACTCCAAGAGTCTTAATATGAAATACCCTTTTACTTAGGTACTTTCTTCTCTTTGAGTTCATGCTCTACCTCATTAGCCATTTGGAAGATGTCATTCAGGCTAGCAAACTTGTGAATAGTAATCTTATATGAGATCTCTTTGTTCAACCCTACCTTGAAGCGAATAAATACATGCTCTTCATTCTCATTGTATTTTAGCTTCAAGATCAAATTTTGGAACTCATAATAGTAGGCAACAACACTTTTGTTTCCTTGCCTCGAGTTATACAACTTTGCAAGTAACTCTTGTCAATACCTTTCCGGCACATACTTTCCTTTCATAGGGGTTTTCAATCCAGTCCATGGTGGACGGTGCCCATCTTGAAATACTAGATGATACCTTTTCATGTGTTCCCACCACGTAATAGCAAACCCTACAAATTAAGCAATGGCGAATCAACTCTTCTTGACCTCGATCAAATCATTGACTTGGAATATCCTTTCACAAAGAGACTCCCATTCTAGATAAGCATCGGGATTGCATTCCCCTTTTAAAGGTGGGACATTAGTCTTGATAGAGTTAATTCAAACATCTCAGCCTCCATTTCCACATTGGTCCCCATGGTAGCTTCATCGGCCCTCACCTACTTGGTTGTTTCTATAGTAACCCCTTTAGACTTCCCCTTGATGTTGGTTAGCATGTTCTTCTCCCAGATCTTTACTATAATCTTGAATGACATAAGTTTCCCTTTGTTTCCGACCTTGAGGTTGGTTCCCAATATTATCTTCTCCCTTATGGTACTAGGCCAAAACTACCTCCTCAACCTCTATGCCCCATTTGACTTCTTGTTCTATTCCTTCGTGCTTCATTCCATGACACTTATTCACCTTCACCTTCATATCCTCCTTGGTACTATTCATCCCTCACCTCTACTACTTTGATTGGTAGGTTTTGGTTTTCAGGGGCTTGGTAGGATGGATTTTTATTTTATGGCATTTAGTAGGGTACATTTTGGTTTAGTGGTGCTTGGTAAGGTCGGTTTTGGTTTTGTGGAGCTTCTTGATTAAGTTGGGGTAGGAGTGGCAAACTTGTATTTCATACATTGGAATCAGAATTGATTGGTGTTAGGTTGAACGCTTGATGGAATGTTCCAGGTGTGATAGTAGGAGAAGTAGTGTGGATGTGTCCACTTGTGTTGAAGCACGATAGATAGCTTGTGGGGTTGAATTAGTACAGTTACATCGACCTTCCACATTGATCATTTTATCATCCATCACCGACATTACCTCGCATGGTGGTCATCTGTCCTTTCATGTTCTCCATCCTCCAAATCATATTAGTAATCGCCTCAATTATAGATTTCAAAGTAACCCCTCCCGTAGGTGGTTGGGTTTCATTTCTGCTTGCCATGGTACCCAGCATTAAGAAAATCATCAGAAACAATAAACAACGTTAGTGTTAGTAAAATGAACTCACAATCTGCCATGTTTACACACCTTTGATTGTCTCTCAAATTGGCTCGGCTAAGGTTCAAGATTTCTATACTTGGTTGTTCATAAAGTGTCAATTTCTATTCTTGGCATAAATGGATTCTTGTTTCAAAAAAAGATGGACAACTCGATCAAAGCAAAACAAACTTGAATAAAAAGGTTAACTACGAAGTAAAACTAATAAAAGCATGAAAAGAAGTGGCAATAGAAAAGAAGAGAATACAAGAACCAATAATAAACAAATAGATCAATTATGAGTTAAAAATTAGTTTAGGAATCATGAGAATGATTGGGAATCAAGAAAAGGACACTATGGAATTCAACCTGAGATTAGTGCAGTAAAATGAGGTTCGTGTTACCAAATTCCATGTTTTCTTCGCCAAAGTTGAAGTTGAGTTGGCCAAATTGAAGTTGAGCTTGCCAAAGTTGATAGAAAGTTTGTCCAACTCGGTGATCTGGGCGGCAATTTGGCGAGTCACCGAGTGTGTAACACCCCGTAGTTTAGTAGACCATATAGGGCTAAGTATGAGTGCAACAAGTGAAGACTAAGGGAAAGAGCTGGTAAAGGGCAAGGGCCAAGGCTGCCCCAAGATTGCCATGGCACTGCCCATGACCATAAGAGCCTTCACGGCTCGTGGTGGCCACCACGTCTCGTGGTTCAACCCGTGTTGGTGAGGCAGTAGCTCACCATGGCTGCCCTATGTTGGCTCACCTTCACTAGCCACTTCACAGCCAGTGGTAAAGACCACGACTCGTGGGAAAGCTCGTGGTGATTCTTTTATTTCTTTGAGGCCATGACATGGTGTCCTAGATATTGAAGCATGGACCACGAGCAAGACCACGACTCATGAAACCTGTCATGGTACCTGTCACTAGGCTGCCAAGTAAGGGCCAAAATGGGAAATTCCTTTTTAAGTTAGAATTAAGTGAGGTCATTTTGCCTAAATCTTAAACACCTATATAAGCCTTTTTAACTCAAAATACACCTATTCACATCATTATTTGCCAAAACCCAAATCTTCATCCTCTCAAATATTTCTCTCTCTAGAACTTGAATAAGAAGATAAAGTTTTAAGCTAGGTCAAGATCAATGCACCAAATCTCCAAGCTTTTGAGGGCATTGTGATCAAGGTATGATATATCATCCATGGACTTCTTTCATCTATTGATTCCCCTAGTTTTCCTTAATTGGGAAGATGAAATATGTAATTCAAGTTAGGGTTCCTTCCAATATTGTGGGTATTGATGTATGTTGATCCAATTGAGTAGATAATGATTGTTATGGTTGAATTGTTATTAAATCATGTTTTTAAATTGAAATTATATGTTTACATTCCTAACCCATGTATAGATAGATGAAATTGAAGTATGTGGGTTTTGTGCCTTGAAGGGGGAAAGTGAGGATTTAGAGATAATCTTCTAGGATTGATGATATGTATAGTAGATTGCTTGAGATTAGGGCATATAGATATGAATTGAATGAGGCTATAGTATACATGTTGAATCATTATTAGTAATGCTTGTGTTTATGTCTATATGATTATATATGATTGGGATTGTTTAAGAATGTAGCACATGAGTAGATTGCCTTAAGACTTAGGCCTATGAGATGCTTATGAGAGGTATTGCTTGAGCGTAAAGCTTGTAGTTATAAATGATGATTTCTAGGGCTTGAGAGTAAAGCTAATGTATTAAATTATGTATGTTAAGGTTTTAATGGTGAAACTTATATGATGATCGTAGGCTATTAGATAGAATTGTGTGGAAGGACTTTACCCACCTAATCTCCCTTATGAATGATTGAATGTATCAGGTGATAGAATCACATGAGTTATGACGGTAACCATGTCTAATACTGGAATTCTAGATATGATGATTGAAACAAATTTTTGAACCTCAAGGAGGTAAAGTATGAGATTATGCATGTGTTGTAAAATCTATGTATATACCTTAAGAACACTTTGAGAGTAAACTGTCTATGATTATGATGTTGTAGTTGTCTTGTTGAAATGATATTCTCACATACACTTATGCATGAATATGATATTGAATAAGTGTTACCCCCCTAAAACTACAAGAATAAACTAGAGCCTAAAGCGTAAAATAGTGGCCTAAATGGGGTTTAACGTAAAGATTAGAGTCATAAAATAACCTCTGTTAATTAGTACAAGTGTTTTTGGGTATAAACGTCAATGCATAAACCCCCCAAGGACAACCCAAGGGCCCTTGAGGAGGACCAAGAGGCTGCCCAAAAAGCTGTCAAAATAGCTTGACCTACTGATGGGCACCTATAAGCCGTGGATGGACCCACACGCCATAGGGGGGAGTCGTGGATCAAGGATGGACCTCCCCTATTCCTCCTATATTCCAGTAAAAAACCAGGATTTGCCAGTATGGCTCATGGACCCATCGACGGTCCATGGGTGGGGTTTCGTGAGTGAGGACTGAAAGTTGGTCTTTTGTTTTAGTTACAGTTAAGGGAAGGTCTTAGGGTTAATTCATTAATTAATTAGGGTCATTTAATACTAATTAAAACTAACTATATATACCTAATAGACCCCTAAACTAATTTAATTAGTTCATTCATTCAAGACCCCAAAACAAATTTATTCCCTCCAAAATATTTTTCTCTCTAAAACCTCCATTGAAGAAGAAGAAGAAGTCAAGGTCTAGGGCTCAAGAACTCATATTTTCTACCAAAATTCATGAGGAATCTTCAATTAAGGTATGATAATCTTGATCCATGGAATGCTTTCTTCCATGGAGCTCTTAAACTCTCCAATTTTAAAGTAGGAAAAGTCTCTGAAGACCTAGGGTTTTCTTCAAATAATAGATTCTTCCTCAAATTGTTTTCAATGGTTTAATTGTCTTATATTATGGTTTAATTAATGTTTAAATATGTTTGTATGATAAATTCCTCATGAATCCATGAAGTTCTCCTAACCCTAAATTTATGGCTCCAATGTGGGTGAATTGTAGTAAGGTCAATTGTATTGAATTGTTCTTATTGTAGTGTGGTTTCTTGATCATATTATTATTCATGTTGGATGTATTAACCCTAGATTGATTGGGAGAATGTGATCTTTGATCCAAGATGGGTAAGGCATGAGAATTATGCCAAAATTTGGACTATATGTATATGCACTTTATAAACATGATTATAACTTAATTATTGTGTTAATTGAAATTTTATTCTCATAAACAAATAATGATCATGATGTTAAAGTTATTCTCACTATGTTATGGCTCTAAGGTTGAAAGTACATTCTCACCTATTCAACCTATGAGCTATTATTATGAATTGTGTTAGGTGGAGGGTAACACACTCCTTCATGCTTGTAAATTCAATTCAAAGACTAAATATGTAATTGTGGGAAGTAATGTTTAACACTGAGTGGATATTGAATAAGAGATGGAAATACCCTCGCTAGAAAGGATGGATTTCTATAATGTATCTCATGAAATGGAAGCTCCCCCGCTAGAAAGGGTGGGTTTCTAATAACAATCTATGTATCCCATAACTATGTGCCCTCATAGGTGCTTAGCTAGTGGATCCACCTAAAAGCTAATACATTTAGTTCTATCTTAGGCAAGTAGGACACCTCTCTTCGGTGTGGGGCATGACACTGGATTCCATGTTTAGCTCACATGGACTATGTCGGTCAAGGATTATTCCCAAAGTAATAATGAAGGTAAATTATTAACTATGTTTGCTTAAGGAGTTTTACTTAGCATGTGTAGGATTATGGGATCTTACTTATGCATGGGAAAAGTAGACTTTGAGATTAATCATAGTGGGTTCCTATTATGATGTGATGACTTATACATTGATTATGCTTATGACTTGTTCTTTTATATGAATTTTCATGATGGTTCTCAAACTTTATAAAGAGGGCTAGGACCGGTGATGGGAACTTTTCTAATGCTAATTTTGATGGGCAAGGTGGAAAAAGGTTCAAGCAAAGGTTCTACAACCAAGGTTCCTCTAGTGCTTCCCCAATGGTCAACAAGGATAGGGTGTCTAACCCTAAACCCAAGGAGGCAGTAGTGATAGGTATTCTATGATCAACACTACTTGTGACAAATGTGGTAAGAAACATGATGACAAATGTATACCCGGTGTGGGTGTGTGTTATGGTTGTGGTAAGAGTGGACACCAATTGAGTAATTTTCCAACACATTCAGCAAAAGAGAAAGAAGATAAGCAAACTCTTCCAAGCGGTTCAAACTCTAATGCTCAAAAGCAAAACCACTTTTATGCTCTTCAATCCCAAGAAGACCAACAGAGCTCCCCAGATGTGGTGACCGGTATGTTGCAAGTATTTTCTATTGATGCATATAATTTGTTAGACCTCGGTTCCACTTTGTCCTTTGTAACCTCTTTTAGTGGCCATGTAATTTGAAATACTCCCCGAAGTCTTATTGGAACCATTTTCGGTTTCTATCCCGGTTGGTGAGTCCGTAGTGGCTAAGAAAGTTTATAGAAGTTGTCCCATTTCTTTGTCTCACAAAGTGACCTTGGTGGATTTTGTCATGACCCGGGGCTACCTCCTACGAGTAACATGGTGTACATGACCCCGAAGGGGTCTCGTACAAGCCCTTAGCATCATCATAACATAAAGAGAGAATAATTGCGGAAAATTTAAAACTTTTACAATATAAGTCAACTTCTTCTTCATTGATGAAAGTAGGAATCTAGACTTGTCTCAATCACCCTCTAGTACATAAAGAGTACATATAGGGTCAAAAGCCCTTTTACATCAATATAGTTCCAAAAGTGGAAAGTACATAAAAGCTAGAAAATGGAAACATGTTGTCCTCGAACTTGAGGACTCACCAAGCGTAGGAATAGTCAACCCAAGCTTCACTTGAAGAGAGTAGTATGTATCAACAGCTCGAACCTACACTCATAGAATTCAGTATTAACCGACATAGAGCATGTGAGCTACATAGAATTCAGTGTTCTACCCTCAAGCTGGATCCACTAGCTAAAACCTATGTGGGCACATAGTTATGGGAAAAGGAGAATTCTTATAGAAACCTTGACTACTAACGTGGAGGTTTCCATCTCATGAGATAACCATATTGGGAACCTAATTACTAGCGTGAAGGAACTCATCTCATACTCATATCCGCTCGATGCTAAGAATAATTCCCTTTAAGAGTTATATTAAGTGTTTAATTAAGTTCACATTCATAAAAGAATACACTAGGCACTCATGCCCACATATCATCATAATAGCTCATAGGTTCCTTAAGTGACAATGCACCTTTCACTTTAGAAACACTAGAATGTGAGTAAACCTTTCACCTTGTAGTCGTATTGTGATCATAAAAATGTCCTTTCAATCAACACAACAAGCTTATCATAAACATACATGCATACTTCATGCATAATGTAATGACCATAAAAACGAACTAGTGAAACTAGAGCCTAACGTGTGTGCGTTTGTATTCATCATTAGTTTTGATGTGGTTTATATTGTCCCGAACCATGGTTGAGGTTATATATCAAGGTACGACTATCCTTGGACCACCTTAAGGGTCCTTGAGGGGGACCACAACATCTGCCCAAAAGCTGTCAAAATAGCTTGATTCACGAGACCCATTCACTGCCAGTAGATCAGTCTACGGATCATGGGTCTTGGGCGTGGATCAGACCTGTGCAGGCCTGAAAAAGGGGAGACTCAGTCCTAAACGACGGAGCAGCAGCACAAGGCGTCAACCCATTCACGGTCTGTGGATGGGCAGTCGTCGATGGAACCTGTAATGTTGTCAAGTGCACGACCAAGTGTAGGGGTGAATTAGTAAATTCACCCCAAGTCCTAATTAATATATGGACGGTTATTTTAATTGTTCTAACCTATTTTAAGAGTATTAAAACATTGAAACCCTCATTTAGACTTTATCTCTCAAATCAAAACCTTCCCTTTTAAGAAGGTTCTCTATAGAACTCTATTGAAGACCAAGAGGAGAAGTGGACTAGGGCTTGAAGAAGAAGGCTATTGGGTAGATTTTCGTGGGATTATTCAAGGTTAAGGTATGGTTATCCTTAATCTAGGGTTAGATTTCACCCTAGTGTTAATTTCAAATAAGTTTTCAAGGTTTTCAAGTTTCTCCAAAACCCTAGATTTCACTCAAACTCATGGGTTCTTGCTCCAAACGTTTTCAAATGATAAATTATGATTATGTTGATGTTTAATTGGTGATTTAAGATGAAAATATTCTATGAACCCATGATTTCTCTAAATTCCTAAATTCAGCCTTATGAAGTGGGTTTGTTTATTATGAAATAATGATGATGGATTTATGCTTAGATTGATTTAGATTATTGATTTGTATCATTATATATGTCTAATTGTGGAAAATTGTTGGTGAATTGAGGATTTGGGATCATAACCTTCAAAAGGGCAAGTTGACCTAATTTCATGGTGAATATAGAATTGTGATTAGATTGTTGATCCACTTGAAAGGTGAAGGTGTTTACTTACTATGTACATTGTGATCATGGCCTTGAAGGAATAATTTGATGGATTGAAGTATTATCATGATGATGTATTTATGAAGGTGATGTGAAGAATGTGCATAATCTAAGGGAATGAAAGATGATCTTGTTTAGAAGCTACTTGTGTTAGGATTGAATGTTATCTCTCTATTAACACTTGTGAATGATGCTGATTATGTGAAAGACTATTCTCACATACACACACACACATGAATGAAGTTTAATGTTAATGTTAATGAATGTGAAGTACTATTTGAAAGGCTATTCGCATATTGTACTCTATTGAATGTTAATGACTTGTTGTGAAAGACTTTCTAACAATAAGGGGATTCTTAGGTGAAAGGATATTCTCATCTTCGAATTTATGAGCTTTCCAATGAATAAATGTTGGGGTGGTATGGATGCTCATTCGGAAGTTGAGGCGTAGTGTCTAGTAACAATCCCTATATTCCCTTTTAATGAAAATGGGTTTGATATGGATGCTCAACCGTGAGTTGTGGCGGGGTATCTAGTAGCAATTTCTTATCCCTTAATGAACTAATGAAATGAATGTCAATACTTCGTGGGGAATAATGCTAAGCACCGAGAGGATATTAAATGGGGTTGATACTTATCTAGGAGTTGAGGCGGGGTATCTAGAAGCAATCTCTTGAGATGGATGTTCAACCATGAGTTGAGGTGGGGTATCTAGTAGCAATCTCCCTATCCCATAACTATGTGCCCAGATAGCTCTATAGCTAGTGGATCCACTTAAGCTAAAATGAATGGTCCTACCTTAGGCAAGTAGGAATCCCTTTTCCGGTGAGAGTTACTCTGGGATTCCATGTCAAGCTCTCATGGTCTATGCAAGTTAAAGCTTACCCCCACAATAATGAAAGTTAATGAACTATGGCTTATTAAGGATGTACTACTTAGTGTGGGTGGTTGAATGGGATGCCATCTATGCATTGCACAAGTAGGCATTTGAGAGAGGTCATGGTGTGTTCCTTATAATGTTAATGAATGAATGGGCTCTTGTGATGATATGTTAATGAAGAATGTTGATCTAATTTCTAATGAACGAAGGTTCTCTTAATGTAATGAAGCTAATGTAGAATGTTCACTCTTAAATGCTTATATGCTTATATGCTTAAATGCAAATGATGCATGCTATACTTGGATTATATATATGACTTACTTCCTTGTCATATCTTATTGAGTATGAAGCTGCCTTGTCTGTGGTGACTTCAAAGGAGTAGTTAGTGTGTGTAGTAGTATGGGGTGCTACTTGAATATTACACAAGTATGACTTACAGTGGTCTTAGATGTTGGTCTTAATGTGAAAATGTGATGCATGTAATGTTTATGTGTCTTATATGCTTTATTGTGTTATGGTGGAAAGGATGAAAGGTAAGTTCACTTTTGGTGACCTTAAAGTGGTGCCTTGGTGTGGGTGGTGGTATGGGATGCAACCCATACATTGCACAAGGTGTAGCTTGAGGGTTACTTGAGGTGGAGGTTCAAGGTAGAGGTAAAGGTATATATGTGGTTTTACTTAAATATGAAGTATGCGACTTTGTATGTTGGTTGTGACTTATATTATGGTTATTGTATCAATGATCATGAAGTTTTACTAAAATGGCATACAAGAATGACTTTCAATAAAATGTCCCTTTTTAGCATTTTTTTGCATGGTCATCATACTTAGTACATTTTTGTGCGCTAACCCATATTTCTCCTATTTTTACTACAAGTGTAGGTCCCGGCAAGTGATTGCATTCTCTAGTGAAGCTTGGGATTAGAGTTCTCTCAAGACCTCTTTTGGTATGTCCTCATAAGTCGAGGACAAGGAATTTTATTATTTCTAGCTTCTTTATGTTTGAGACTTATGTAATAGACATTTTAGTATTTTTGATTGTAAAGGGCTGTAACCTTATCTTGTTAAAGTTTGTCTTAAGATGTCCATGAGAGACTTAGAAATCCTCTGCTTTATAAATGAGTCTTTAATAGTTTGTTTTAAATGAAAAGTTATTAATTCTTTATGATTCTATTACCTATGCTATGAATGAATGTTATGAGGCTTCTATTAGACCCCTTCGTGGTGGAGTACGCCGTATTACGACTAGGGGGTGCTCTCGGGTCGTGACAATCATGGTATCACAACACAAGATTTTGGGAATGGTTTTTAGGGTTGATGTCTCACAAGCCATATCTAGTGGAGTCTTGTGCATCGGTGTGAGTTGAGACACATGTATGAGCGAGAGGCTATAGGACGTTAGAAAGTTTCACTTCTTTCATATTCTTAAAGTCATGCCATAGATCTTAACTCCAGAAGTTATCTCTCTTATTCCTTTTCCGGTGGTCTTGAGGATGTGACTACTTGAAAGGATTGTGTTGGAAGGATCGAGGGACAAAAAGGTGAGTTTTGATGCTTATTATGGTCATGTGACCAGATGAGCCTTGTTGTGGTAGATTGGAGAAATTATATTGTAATGTTGTCTTTAGCATTAACTGGTTGCCTTATGGTTATGTGTGATGGTGATTGAAGGCCATGATGAGTTTGGAGGTAAGTTGAAAGATTTGATAAATGAGGTGTTTTAGAAAGGTGTTGATGTGTTGAGTGACTAAACTCATTATAAGGTATAAGTGTTATTTACCTTGGTTTGGAATCACCTTTGGTAATCAGTGTTAATGTTTAATGATGTTTTGCTCCGACCTTAAAATTGAAAAAAGTGATATTGTAAAGAGTGGTATAAGCTTACCCCTATGGGGGAGATAATGTGCTTAGATGGCAAGGTGGTTGAGTGTCCTTGATGTTCATGAGTTAGGCATACTTGATTCTCACTTTATGAGGTGTAGTGAGTTTGAGGAGTTTAGACCCGCTGTTGCAGACTCATATGAGACCTTGAGTAGTGTTGGTAAAGTTGTTGGGAGCAAGAGTTCCTTGATGAGAACCTTCCTACGTTAAAAGCTCCGGTAAGTTATAGTTCCTTTTGTTATGATGAGCTTCCTATGTTGTGTTTTAGGATAGCCTTAGTTGGGTTTTATCCTAAGTGGGGGATGGTTTGTTGAGTAGTAAGGTTGTTGAGGGTGTTGATATCCTTAACTCTTTCCTTCTATTCCTATTTGAGCTTTAGATCAAGAGTTCATTATAGCTTGTTGCATGTTTTGGAGTCATGTGTGATATTGTGTTTCCATGTTCTCCTTATGTTATGCATGTTCTAATTGAATTCTTGTTTAAATGAGAAAATGAGTTTTCATGAATTATGTTCTCCATGTTGATTTGCATTTAGTATGATTTGTCTATATGCTTCATGAGGTTAAATGTTGAACATGCCTTAATGTGCTTGTATGAGAAAAATTGCTTAATTGTGTTTAATGTTGTTGTAATGAGCATGATGTGATTTGGAGAAGGAAGTTCCTCCAATGAAATGAGAACTGTGAAATTTTGATGCATAATGAGTTTGAAGATATAGTTCCTACCTTCTTGTTTGCATTGAGCCTTTTTGATGTGGAGTTGATGTTTCCTCTTATATTTATGCATTTATATTGATGTTGCATGCATGAGTTGGGCTTCTAGTCTTGAGTCGTTACCCCTTTGTGTGTTAAAGTGTCATTTGAGGACGAATGTTCCTAAGTGGGGGATAATGTAACGATCCTAAAAATGAACTAGTGAAACTAGAGCCTAACGTGTGTGCGTTTGTGTTCGTCATGAGTTTTGATGTGGTTTATGTTGTCCCGAGTCATGGTTAAGGTGTTTAGGGGTTAGACGCCAAGGTACGACTCCTATTGGAGCACCCTAAGTGTCCTTGAGAAGGACCCCAACATCTGCCCAAAAGCTATCAAAACAGCTTGATTCACGAGACCCATTCACGGCCAGTAGGGTGAATTGATAAATTCACCCGAATTCCTAATTAATATATGGACGGTTATTTTAAGTGTTTTAACATATTTTAAGATTATTAAAACATTGAAACCCTCATTTAGACTTCATCTCTCAAATCAAACTCTTCCCTTCTAAAAAGATTCTCTATAGAACTCCATCGAAGACCAAGAGGAGAAGTTGACTAGGGCTTGAAGAAGGAGGCTATTGGGTAGATTTTCGTGGGATTCTTCAAGGTTAAGGTATGGTGATCCTTCATCTAGGTTATGATTTCACCCTAGAGTCTATTTCAGAGAAGTTTTCAAGGTTTTTCAAGTTTCTCCAAAACCCTAGATTTCACTCAAACTCATGGGTTCTTGCATCAAACATTTTCAAATGATAAATTATGATTATATTGATGTTTAATTGGTGATTTAAGATGAAAATATTTTATGAACCCAGGATTTCTCTAAATTCCTAAATTTGGCCTTATGAAGTGGGTTTATAGATTATGAAAGAATGATGATGGATTTCTGCTTAGATTGATTTAGATTATTGATTTGTATCATTATCTATGTACAATTGTGGAGAATTGTTAGTGAATTGAGGATTTGTGATCATACCCTTTAAAAGTACAAGTTGACCTAATTTCATGTTGAATATAGATGTAACGACCCGAGAGCACTCCCTAGTCGTTATCGGCGTATTCGACCTCTCGGAGGTCTTATACAAGCCCTTAGCATTCGTCATTGCATTATCATAGAAAAATAGCGGAAAATTTAAAACTTTTCATAACATAACACAAGACTTAGAAAGTCACGTCATTTAAACCTTTATACAAAATTGAATTACTACGTCTCTAAGTAGCCATCTTAAAACACGACTACAACATAAGATGGACACATCCCTTACAATACAAAAAGGAACTACTATCTAGTACAATGAACTTAAGGGAAACTCTTTAACATAAAGGTCCTTGAATCTTTAAGGACACACTTGAACTTGGGAATAGTAAGCCAAGCTCATCACTTCTAGGAAAGTCCTTTAGCCACCACCACCTACACTTGGTGTAAAAAGATGAAGAAGAATAGTGTTAGTACAAGAATGCACTAAGTATGATA